>PVHP010000414.1:122182-154220 GCA_004024765.1 Zapus hudsonius | reverse complement strand
AAAGGACTCAGTATCCTACCACAGAGATGCTTGAACATATGTGTTCATTGCTGCTCTACTCACATTGCCTAAGGAATGGATTCAGCATAGAAGTCCATCAAATGGATAATGAAGATGTGGTGCATGTACACAATGGCATTGTATTCAGCTGTAAAGAAAAATGAAATTTATAAAAATGGATGGATTTGAAAAGAATTAAGTATACTTGGTGAGGGAATTTAAGACTAGAAAAACAAAAACCACATGTTCATTTTCCTTGGTTGATATTAACTTTAATTTTTGTATAAAATATATAAGGAGACATGCAAGTGAATGTAAACTAAGAATCAAGATAGGAGACTGTGGGATGGAAAGATTACTCAGTGGTTAAGGTGCTTGTCTGCAAAGCCAAAGGACCAGAGTTGGGTTCCCCAGTGCCCACATAAAGCCAGATGTAACAAGTGGTAAATGTATCTGGAGTTCATTTGTAGCGGCTGGAGGACCTGATGTGACTTTCGCTCTTCTATTTCTCTCTGCTTGCAAATAAATAAATAAAAATATTTTAAAATATAGGAGAACATGATGGAGGAACAGAAGGTATTGAGAAAGAGGATGGAGGAACCAAGGAATTTAGTGCAAAGGTGATGGTGGACAGTGCACAAAAGAGAGGATAAGGAGAAAATGGGGAAACAAAATACAAACTGACTTGAACACATCATTAAACCTAATTGTTTATATACAAACAATATTAATTTTAAAATTGCTTTATAACAGATTATTATAAATTTCATTATAATAATGTAATTATATATAAAACATATAAATAGTATTAATATATCAATATAAGAATGTAACGTGCATTTTAGGAGAAATGAACACATAAGTGTTAGATATCCAGTATGTATAAAAATAATTCACCTCAACTAAAAATGCAAGAAAAATTTTAAAACAATGTGTAATGTACATTTCCCCAATATCAATATTCAAATATTGGCAAAATACTGGATCAAAGTCATTAATCTGTATGGAACTATAATTTCAAAATATCAAGCTTGGTGTGGTGGTTCACACTTTAATCCCAACACTCAGGAGGCTGAGGTCAGAGGATCACTGTAAGTTTGAGGCTACAATGAGACTACATAGTGAATACCAGAATTCTATGTCAGCCTGAATGAAGAAGAGACCCTACCTCCAAATATATATAATCATATACCCCTTCAATTATACTAGAGCAAATACAGTTTTCATATGTTTGATGTGAGATGTCTGTCAATGTATGTGTTTAATATCATGTGTGTGTCATTGCACACATGTAGAAGCCAGAGAACAACTTTCAGGTGTCATCTTGCCTTCCACCTGATTAAGATAGTGTCTTTCTTTCTTGTGTTTGTTCACACGTGGGCTCACCAGACTAGTTGATCAGCAAAATTTCAGGAAATTCTCCTGTCTTTGTCTTGTCACTAGCTCGCTGGGATAGGGAAACCTGTCCCACCTTCTATATTTTGCATGAGGTTTGGTGATCCATACTTGAATACTCAAGTTTGAGGCGTAAACACTGAACCATCTTCCCTGCCCTGTAACTTTTAAGAATGGAAATTAACTAGTATTATTAAGTATGTGGAGAACCAGAATCTGAAGGTGGGTTAAAGTGGTGTAACCATTCTATAAAATGGGTTGGGAGAGTAAAAAGTTATATGTAAAGTCATATGTATATGATCTAGAAATAGAATTCCAAAGTTATGTGTCTAATCAAAGAAATAGCAGGTCAAACATACACTCGTATATTAGTTTTCATTGCAGCCTGGTTCATAAGAACCAGAGGCAGAGGTAACCTGAGTTTCCATAAACAAAAGAAGATAAAAATGAGGTACACAAAAAGAAATATTATTAATCCACATAATGAATGAAATTCATACATATGCATAGCATGTATAAAGAAAAATTACTCTACGTCATATCAAGTAAACATTATAGAATACATATTGGTCAATTTTACTTTTTTTTTAAATTCCCAGTGAAGTTAAATTTAGATAGAAATGTATCAAAGGTTATCAAGAGTAGAAGGAAATGAGAAGCTACTGCTTAATGAATCCAGAGCTCCTGATTGCAGGTGATAAAGTTTGGAAAATAATGGAGATGGTGGTTGGACACTGCCTGTTATTGATGTCATTTGAACTTTTTTATATAAAATGTGACTGATTAATTTTTCACAGTTAACTTATAATTAAAAGTAACAACACTTAAAATATATTACCAGACTGAAAACAAGGCTGTGAAGTTAGAGATCTTGCTATCCAAGCAGGAGAGCTTGGATTTAATGTGCGGTATCCAAGTGAAAAACTGAGCATGGTTGGGCATTCCTAGGATACCAGTGCTGACAGAAGCAGAGTTAAAGTGACCCTAGGACTCCCTCTTCAGCCATCCAACAGAAAAACAGGGAGTTCCAGCTTCAGTAACACACTGTCTCAGGGAATCACCTCCTAAGACTGACAGAGGAGGATGCCAGTTTTCTTTTTCTGACCTCCACACATGTACACACAAGACTCATGTATTTGCACATACATGTTTATATGTCACACACATACTAGAAAATTTGATTATGTACCACTAAGAGAAGAGTTTGACCCAAGAGCGGGCCTAATATAAGTAGGCTAAATGGCAATAATAATTTCACAGATCAGTGCTTCCTTAGCTCATACACATAGTTTTATGAACCTATTGGTATGAGTAGCTGATTGAATAAAATAGGACTCTCTTCACATATACTGGTAACTGCTGGAAGAATATGGTTATAGTTTGTAGTCCCATGGTATCAGAGTAAGGCTTAAAGGACACTTAAAAATATAGGTCTTCCTTGAGACTGGGCAACTTGAGTTGCAAGTTATTTATTTGTAGTTTAAATTTAGAAATTAACTTAGAATTCAAGATTTGCAATATGAAGAATAATAGCTTGTGTCGATTCAGGGGATCTGAATGAGTAGACATGGTTGTGACAAAAAGAACACCTGTGCAAGTGGTTTAAGCAGAGAAATCAGAAGAAATAGAAACGTGAGGGCATATAAATGTCGTCTGTAGTAGGAAGTTCTCATCAGTCAGTTGGAAGATTATTTGTCATTTGGCTATCATTCTATATGTTTCATGGCACGACAAACATATTCAATAGATATGAAAGAAAAGCAATAGCATTTGCCATGATAAGAGTCATTGATTCATTAACATGAGCTATTCATTAAGGCATATTTGACTATCAATTATGAATACTCGGGTTGGAGAGATGCCTCAGCGGTTAAGGCATTTGCCTCCAGTGCCTAAGGCCCTGAGTTCAATTCCCCAGTACCCACATACACCAGACCCACAATGTGATGGCCCTGTTCCTTTCTCTCTCTCTCTCTCTCTCTCTCTCTCTCTCTCTCTCTCTCTCTCTCTCTCTCTCTCTCTCTCTCTCTCTCTCTCTCTCTCTCTCTGTCTCTGTATCTCTGCTTGAAAATGAATAAATAAAATATTTTTAAAAAATTATGAATACTCCTGGATTTCAACATGGTGACATCAGAGGTCACTGATTAATCCATCACCATTCAACAGCATTAAGGATACCCTCACTCTCACATCTCCTTTTCCTCTTGCCTCTAGAGATGGCAACTATTGTTCTGAGTTTCCTTTCTTTCCATTAACTATTATTCTGTCAGACACCAAAATCTTTTGCCTTAGCAGAAATCCTTCTGTAATGGTATAATACCTTACCTTTAGTTTTAATTAAGGAACTTATTTCATAACTAAGAATCAAGAAATCATGCATACACCGACAAAGTTCAGTCCATTCCAAATCACAGAGAAATATCCATCGCATGGTGCTGACAGCAGGAAGGACCAGTGGGGTGAGCCTATGTATTTCTGATTTTGAAGATGTGGTCTGTGGTGAACAGGAACAATATGTGATGTCCACACTTAAAGTTCAGAGGAGTGGATGTAGAGAGTGAAATTCAACTAGCAGTTTACATTATTGACCAATAATATAATTGTGAACATGTTCACCCACCTTCTGTTCATTTATAAATGTCGGTTTCCTCTGTAAGCATGCTTGCAGTTTAGTGGAAACAAGTCTATTGAATTTCAATTTGAGACTTAGAAATTGTTGAATTTGATCTCTTCATTCCCTCAAAACCATGGACAGAATACTATGTCACTAGAGTAATGAACTGAACGTTCAGTATAAATCAGAACACTGCTTTCAAATGTGGGTGAGAATGTTCCTGAAATCCAGACAGCAAACCTTAGTATGCATATACCTTTCCCAGTAGTAAAGGAGTAATAGATGAGCTTCAAGGACAAATATTCCAGATCCCAGCACTGTTTACTCACAGCTTTGAGGATCAGGTTTCAGACCAGCTTCTAAGGCAAAGGGAAGTCAGCTGGAAGCGGGGTGAGGGAAGGCAGTGATGAGTGAAGCTGTGGCCAGTACTGCTAGAACTGCCTGTTTCTTCAGTGTTTCTATACTTGCATCAATATATATTTACCTCCCTCACCCCAAGGAGTATTTTCTCAATGCTATATTTTCTACCTACTATAAACACTGTGTGTGAGTAGGTATTAAAATCTTGCCTTCACAGCAAGTCGGATAATCAGTGAAAGGAAAATGGAGACAGACACTGAGGATACCCAACACAATACAAACCAGAAATCCAGAGACTCTTAAGACCTCAACAGTAAAGCAGACCTAAAACTCACCCCCTATATCTCAGGATCTGAGTGGAAGAGGGGGAGGAAAGATTGTAAGAGCCTTGGTGGGGAGAAAAAAATTTCCTACCTCTCATACAGTCCATAACTCCCTATCCCATGGACTGGTCCAGCAAGCCCACATAGGAGGACCCCAGCTGTTTGGGGACAGGGAAGATGGAAATGGGGGTACATATGACTTGCTTATATGGTGTATCTAATTATTGACAATAATTATGGAAAATCAATTACCTTCAAGCCACTTGAAGATGGACTATGAAAAAGGAATGAATATAATAATAGGATAGAGACTCATTGGGTACAGAAGGCTTTCTTCTTTTTGAGGGAAAGGAAGAATACATTCCCGAGGCATTATTTCAGCAGTTTGTAAAAATCAAATCCTAGTTAACATATGTATTTTGAATTGACTACTTTCCAGAGACTGTGTGAGGACCCTGGTTTAGAAAGGACCAGCGGGGACAAATGTCTTTTCTCCATTGAGTGCTCTCCTTTCTATGATAGGGATCAAATATTGAAAAACTGTGTGTGTGTGTGTGTGTGTGTCAGAAGTGCTGTAGCAGAATCTCAAATTTCTGTTTGTCAATGCAAGCCATATTCTATAAAATCTGGGAACAGAGAAACCATAATTGTTGCTCTAGCATTGGCAAATGGGAATATTTCAGCATTCATCATGAAAGAAATTTTTGCAAGTCACTTAGAATGTTTTCTGACAACTCAGTCTAAAGAGTGTAGAGATAACCAAAAATGACTACTGATTACTTTTTTGAGATGCCTAAAGGCTGTATTGTATTTCTTTTCCTTTACTCTTCCTTCATTTTCACCTTCTTGTCCTCTCTCAACATTAAAGTCTGCATGTTTTATTCCAGAAACTTAATCTCCTTATATTAAAGAAAAAAACAAAAAAAAAAATAAATCAAATTCTTAATTAAGCCTATACTGAAATACATCCTTTAAAGTTTCTTAAAATATTATTTTGATCCTTTACATGAGGTAAATGTCTGATCCTCTTTCCACTCCATGCAGCTTTATAGTTACTGCCCAGGCGAAGTGAAATAAAATATAAAAAATGAAGTATTATTACTATCAAGACTGAATATTTTACATTTTTATTAAATTTATTTTAAGGTCTGTAGTAAAAATAACTTTTATTAAAGTTATCTTAATGGACAAAATCATAACACTTAACATGTGTTTAAGCATGTTGCCTTAAGTGAAGTCTAATTATGCCAGACAAGCCTCCAATACTTGTTGTGCACACAGGTCACTGGGGTAAGCCTAGCATGCCTTGTAGAACCATTCTGGGGAAGGACAAACGCTCATTTTGGCAAAAGCAAATGAGCTATACTACCCTCCTGCCAATGATGCATGCAATTATGCATGTATATATGTGTGTAAGTATGTATGCATACATGCATGTATGTGTGCATGTATTTATCAAGGCAAGATGTACTAGAATTGGAGAGCTTGAATAGTGCCAGCAAACTCCGTAGAACATGTATTGTGCCTGATTATCTAGAACCTGTTTGGAGGGGTAATAGGGCTGGTGTCCACTGGCCTGAAGGGTAAGAATGCTAATTGGCTGTGATATGAACATAATTGGATGCTGGAGACTAGGGTAGCCTCTAGTCACAGACACCAAATTAGACCAATACATTAAAAAATTATAACAGCATGTCATTGTGAGCTTGAAGAAGGAAACATAGCTCATGTGTGTACAAATGCATGCAAATTTAGGTGGTTACTTTTCTAGTGTTTAAGGCATTCTGGTGACAAAGATTAAATGTGGTATTCAATTGTAAAAATCTTAGTACAATTTTTAACATTGTTTATTGAGATAAAATTATATATATTAACAAAACAAGGAAAGACTAGAGAAGAGTGCTGAAAAACAGCTCAAGATTGCTTAAAAGACCACTGAGATTTTGTAACAATGAATTTTCATAATAAGGCAAAAAAGCATGTATTGCATGGCTAAAACATACATTGTAATTTTTCCTGGTACTTTCTGGAAGACCATATCCTTTAGAGTCTATCAATCTTCCTGGAGGTAAACATTTATGACAGTGATAGTAATATTTATAATCCTCAAGGTAGACCAATAGTTAACTGGCTAATACTGACAAAGGGCAAATCCTGTAATACTTTCTGATCAGCTGCCTCAAACAAAAAAGATATCACAAATGAAAGCATTGCTGCTGTGGCCCTGGGTAATTTATTACTAGGCCCAGCCTGTGCTTGCACAGATCAATGGGGTGCTGCGTTGGCCTTTTGCTGGTTGCTTGCTCTCACTCAGACTTTTACAATAAACAATGCTCCCAGCTTTTCAACTCTGCTCCCCTCCGCCTTTTAAAAAAGGTGCCAGTTACTTTGTCAATAGGCATTGCCAGAAAATACCTTTGGTGCTTTTTTCTCTAATTCTCTGTTTTTTCCCTTTACTGGTGAAGATATTTGTGTCTGCAAAATAGAAAGATGGTGAATATTATTTACGAAGTGTTATAATTTCTTATATAAATATTTTTGGTTTTCAAAAATAAAAGGGATTATTTGAAAATTCTTGGAGTGGTAGAATTGCATAAAGAAATAAGAAGTCAACATTGATAACTAAAAAAAAATTGGAACTAAATTATGTTATAACTTCCTGGAGTTAAAATATTATTTTATGTACTCAAGACACAGGAACCAATGAAATTTTCAGTATTATACAGTTAAATACATATTTGTAAAAAATTGTAGCTATTCTAATTGTAAAAAACAGTATAGTTTTTGCTGGCATAACATACAAGCAGGTCAAGACACCTACTTATCCAAAGTATCCATGATTCCAATTAAAGAATATTATTAACAAGCATTATTGGATTCCAATCCATAAATTGTTTCCTAAATACTTTACACATGTATTTTTATTTAATCTATGTTATATGTTTATAGATAAGTAAGCACCAGGCTGGATCAATTAAGTATCATAACCATTATTACAAAGGCTGTAGATAGTGTATCCAGTATTTGAATACCATTCTCAATGTATTAAGCAATGGTAATTTGTTTTCTCTAGCCTCCTTAAAATATTCTGAATATCTACCAGAAAAACAAATGTTGTGATTGGAAAAAATGGGTATTACATACAAGAATATAAAAGTATAATAAATAGTCAGGATAAGTTTGGTGATGAATATGAGAGGAGACACAATTGCAACATGTTAAGCAAGGCATCTAGAGTCATGCCATAGAGGAAGACAGGAAGGAAGGATCACTCTTTTATTTGGCAGATATTTACTAAATACCATGTCCTAGATGTTATTCTAGCTATTATGAACACCGTGATCAATTTCATAGATTCAAACCTTTCTATTATTAATTCAGTTAAAATTCTCGTGAGGTATGAAAGCAAACCACTGAATCAGGTGTGTAGAATATGGGACCCATGGGCTACTTGTGTCTCCAGGTAGCTATGAATTTTAACAAACACATTTGTAGACAACAACATCAAGTCCCAACGTCAAATGGTTTGACACCCCTGCATAGATGAATCAATCATGTTACCAAGGGATGAATTATAAGACAGCACAAAGTACATGATACAACTTGAGAAATATGCAGTTGCTTCTGCCTAGTGGCTATTCACAGAGGTCTGATGAGCTGAGCAGTGAGTGACAGAAATGAAAAAAAAATGGAGAATGGCTGACAGAAGGTCTGTTAAGGTAGAGAAAAGATTGATAGAAGTCTTAAAATGGAAAATATTATACCCAGTTGAGTGGTGAGGAAATAAGGCTGGTGTGACTGAATCTTATCAGGATGGGCAGCTAGTTACTTAGTCCTTATTGGCAATTAAAATACAGACCCACTAGTTTAAAAATTAAGAATTTCACAACAGCAACTGGTACAATTAAATTGATCAGTGGACTCATTGTGACAGCATAGGAAACCAAAGCTAAAAGTAATAAAAGGGTAAAAGTGATGAAGATGGATTGAAAAGAGATGTAATGGAATGATCATGGATATTAGTCTCAGGGTGATGAGGAGACAAAGAAACTGAGAAGATGGAGTGATAACTGCAAAAGCACCTGTAGTGGTCTACAGAGTAAATAAGATGCTATAAACCTTAACCAGTGCTCATCATTTTGTTGTGGAACACACAGTGCCCTGGTTATGGCAAATGATTTTGATTTATTGTATTAATAATTTATTCAAGCTTAGAAATCAACAAAGAAATGGGATATTCCTGCTGCTTACTAAACGCCATGGTTTAAATATTTGAGTGATATCCAATTATAACTTAACAAAATGATTTCATCTAACATAGAGTTAGGAAATGATATAAGAATAGCATATTTTGTGGTAATTTTTATCATAGGAGCAAACAGATAACAAAAACCCTTAGCAGCATAGATAAAAACAAAATAAAGTATGAAATGATGAGATTTGAGTATACATTATCCTGGATTTTAGCATGATTTATTTGTTTAAATGTATACCATTTAATTCATAGTAATAGCAATTTAGAGCTGTACTGGCTACATCTCCGTTTGTTGTGACCTGAAAAGAAGCAACTTAAGCAAAATCTGATTGGTTTGTGCTCACAGTTTGTGTGGACAGTCCGTTACGATGAGGACAGGAGCATGAAGGAACTGGTCATGTTGCATCTGTAGTCTGAAAGCAGACATATAAATGCTAGTGTTCAGCTTGTTTACTCAGTTTTATTGTCCAGGACCCCAGCCCATGATATGGGGTTCTTCATACCATAATTAACTTAATTTAGAAGCTTGCTCACAGCGGCTTATCTCATAGGTGATTCTGGATCCAACCAAGTTCACAAATGAGATTACCTGTAAAAATTACAAATGTCCTGAGTTTTTTAAAATCCAATATTCTCCTCCTATGCCCATGACTCATACAATTTTTATAATGATGCCCCATATATCTCATATCCACATCAGTAAATCATATGTATAGCTTTGTGATTTATATCAGTAAATCATATATCTATATATCTGTATTTGTTGATATCTTTTTCATTGTAATCTCAATCTTAATCAAAATCCCTAAGACTATGGGGGATATACATACACATTCAAACAACCAAATTCTGCCCATGGCCCCCAGAGATCATGATCATCTCACAACGTAATTGCATTCAGTCTGACTTCAAAAGTTTTCATAGTTTACCAACTGGAACTATGTTCAAAAGTCCCAATTCTCATGTGAGATTTAAGATTGTCTCTGAACTGTGAGTCTGATAAAATGAAAACAAGTTATATACTTCCAAAACAATGGCATAGATCATACATTTCCATTTCAAAAAGGTAAAACAAGGAAATACTGGACTAATGCGAAATCAATAACCAGTAAGTAAATATAAAATATATGCTATTTAACTCCAACATCCAAAATCAGTGACAAAAGTTTCTGGATTCCAATTCTGACACTCCTGCTAGGCTAAGCAATCCTGGAGAAACTTTATCCAAAGGTGTCAGCTCTCTATGGCTGACATTCCACAGTACTGGTATGTCCACAACATCTTCAACTGTAATCCATGGTCCATATTCATAGCTCCACATAATATACTTACAGGTGTTTCAATCAGGTTTCCCACTGTCACATGTCAGCAGTGACCAGAACCAGTTTATATCTTCATAAGATTGTCTTACTGGGCCTCCACACAAGAATCCCAACATTGTGTAACTTGTTGCATTTCAGTGGCTCTGGTTCATCTTCATGTAACAAAATGTAATGAAAAAATAGCAAAACAACAAAACTCAACCAACATCAAGTAGGATAAATTCAAAAAGATATACACTTGGACCACAATCAGTTGTAATCCAAAAGCATATATATTGTCTGGGCAGCAGCATGAGAGGAGTTAATTTTCACTAATAAGACATATTCAAAAGATTGAGTGTCTACTTCTTGTCAGAAGATGCAGAGAACAGAAGACAGTGGAATAACATGATTTTGGTGGTTTGGGTGTGAATGGATGTTGCACATAACCTCAGGTATCTCAGAATCCTACCAATGAAATAACACAATCTGACTTAAATGATCTGTTTCATCTCATAGTTTAGTGACTACCAAATAAAATCACCTGATATATCCTAATATTTTATAATACTTTAATTCTATCAAAGGTCTTGGAATTATTATTATTAAAAATGTACCATTTAGTTTTCCAAACACAATTCCAAATACTTCTTATATCAAATGACTTTCACAGATACCTTGAGATAATTATTTCCATTTTATAGACATAGCTCAACCTACAAAGGATTAGAGCCATAACTTTAGCCTATATTTCTGTGGTCTGAACCAGTGCTTATAACAATGTTTATTTTGTGTGAAAAACACATGCCTCCTTATGAATAGCCTTGTGATTTTATTTCTTTTCCATAGTACAGTTGGCATAATCATCCTGAAGTAAAGGAAACAAACCAGATGAATGAAAAATCTGAAAGAGATAAAGCCCCTAGGTCTGATTTAGACCAATAAAATGAAGAATCTTCAGGTAGACTCTGTGTGATGTCAGCCAATATTCTCTTCTAGATTAGAAATTAATACATACAGAAAGAGAAACAATAAGTTTGAAGAGAAATGGATATATATATGTGTGTGTGTATATTATATAATATATAATGTGTTATATGTAATGTTTATGTATGTATAACTATATGTATATCAAACACATATATGTAATATACATTTATTTGACTTGGAAATCAGTGCTTGGTGGGTCATGTGTATTGCAATGGATATTATATTCATGACATAAATAGGCTCAATGAATGCCAGAAGCACATGTGTTAAATTCTCTCTTGACTATATTAACAGAAAGACACCACAAAAAAAAAAATGTCAAGGGAAAAGCCACGTGTGTCAACAAATGCTCTAGGTGAACACAATGTGGGAAATTCTTTGTCTCCTATGCAGGCAAACCATTGGGGATCAATTAGATGGAATGGTTTATCTATTATTCACATACAGTTAGGGATGGAGCTATTCACATACTGTGTTTCTAGGGAATATATTTGACTAAATGGGGTGTCTTTACGACATGTTCTCCACACAGTCGTTCTTGAATTTTGCATTAAATGAATCATATTTGCTTGTCTAAGACAACTTCTCTCCAAAGACTCTGAATCACAAATGTACTCCATGATTTTCTAAAACACACTGCCCTGTGATCCACATACCCAAGGGCAAGACTGAGTATTAGATCAATGTCAGACTGTGTGCTTTTCATCAGGTTCAACCCAACAACAAGACTATTTAGCTTGAAGATATTTTTGTACTTTGAAGAGTAACTTTGAAATTCTGGCTATTAGGGAGGTCAAAGAAGGAAGTGCTTTAGGACATAATTTATATGTATCTGTACAGAGTAAAAATGAACTAATAGCTGCCTTCTATTAATCATCTAAAATAATATAATCATTTTAATGTTGCAACATATAAAATAATTTTAATAAGTGAAGGATGAAATTACCTACTTTTTAAGCTCTGTGCATATCTGATTCTCTTGATTATTCTATATCTGATGCATGACATGGTATCTAGAATAATACACTTTTAATATTTTAATAAATTTTAAGTGACTTATTGTGATCTATATATTTTTTATAGATCAGAATGCCATCGATCTTCATTGTGATCTATATATTTTTAAGGTTATTATTTCCATTTTATAGATTAAGTGATTGTTTCTAGTTAAAAAGAAACATAATGGTCATTGTTTCAACCACCAGCAGAGGCATAACTATTGCTAGATGAACTCTTATCTATTAAGTGAAAATGTTATTTTTGATTTACAGAAGCTAATATTATAAGGACAAGAAAGCAGGCCTATAGGACCATAATGAATGTCAAATTGATCACTTCTTCCAGAGCAGATAGATTCTGTCTGAAGCTTCTATCACTGGCTCTCCAGATTTATCAGAGGACACATTTTCAGGGTCCTAGGTTAAATAACCCATCACTGGAATAATTTCAAAACCAATTTTATAAACTTTCATTATTAATACTCTAAAATTCATGGGTTATACTTACTAGAATCAACCTGTGCCTCAAACTCCGACTTAGTCTGCTTATCTGCATTTCATTTTCTAACTAATTCGGAATGCTGTTAATTTTTATTTATTCTGTCAGTATCATAATACAAAGTATCCAATTTAAATCATGAGTTAATTTAATTAACTTTTATAGGTAAGACCTTGCCTCCTGTGACAAATAATTTTATTTATCAATGCAGCTTGTCCACTCTACTCAGACATATGTATATAATATTCTACTGGTTACAAAGAACATATTTTTAATATGAGAATAACATTTACAACAGTAGGCTTCACATAAAGTAGAATCCCTTCTATCATGCAGGTGGGCCATATACAATCACTTGAAAGCCTTAACAGAAAAGGTCTAACCTCAGCAGACAGGGAATCCTGACAGCAGACTGCCACTTGCCTCACAGAGCAGCAGCACTGCATTCTGTCATAGTACCATGGGAGTATGTGTACCTGCATTCTGTCATAATACCATGGGAGTTTTTTATTTGCTAGTCTCCAAAAATGCACATGCCAGTTCCTCAAAATAATTCAATCTCTTGTTCTCTTTTTCTCATATATATGCATATTCCAAGTACACATATTTGCTTTTTTAATTTTTCTGGTGAACTCTGAAACTCTTTCTTTATTAGAATGTTGTGCTTTTTATAAAAGCATTCCAAGTTTCAGTTTTGGGTCTTCTTTTTAGGACAGTTTTTTCATCACTCATCAAATATTTACAAATCATATACCATGCACTCTCATTTACAAGTACTGGTACAGAACTGTGCAAATAACATTCACTTTATATGTCTATTTTTAAGTTTATATTCAATTTAAATTTAATCCATCAATATACTCAATGCACATAACAACTGCTAGATCTGGCCCTGAAGTCCATATTGAAATGGTTTAAGTAAGGCTAGGTCCAGGGAAACACAGGAAGAAGCTGTGTTTTTCCTTATCAATTAAAGTGATATTATTAAGACATTACATGTATAATTAAGGCAAAAATTCTAATTAAATTGGAATGCATTTCTGTCCAGTTTGTTTTGAAATAATTTTTGTCATGTTAAATGTTGTCAGTGTTCTTTAAAAAAGTTCCTGAATGATCAGAAGTTAGAAGCATGTGGAATAAGATGACAGGAAATGAATACAAGCAGAAATTCAGCTCTCATATTTCTTTCAAAGGTATCATCCTCCAATCAAACATCCAAACATGAACATTCACAAGGCATGATGAATTAGAAACAAATTGCATTGTCATTGAAGTAATAGGCTGACTAAATTATACCTCCAGTAGGAAAATTATGCTTCATACACAAACTTAAACTATAAAGAAGTTTCTTTGATGTCAAAAAGGTAAAAGTAATAAATACCAATTACTGTCTCAACAGTCATGCCTTAAAGCTTTTACATGACAATTAGGCATCCCAGAAACCTTAATCGTTGTAGGGAAGAGAGAACACTTTAAGCATTTATGTATCATCACCCTGCTTGGCTGTATCCTCTATTTCATAAAATGACATATATAAAACTTATCTTGTCAAGAAGAACACATCACTTCAAAGTTAGAGTAAATGTTAGTTTTTCTACTGATGTTATTGCATATAAATAGGCCAGGATTTTGGAGCAGTATACAGACTTTTCACAGGCATAGAGGGTGTGTTGCAGAGAATTTAGTAAATGTGGCATGTTAGTAAATGTTTCACAGGTGAGTCTTAAAAATGTATTAATTTATGGTACCTGCTGTGGTTTGAATGTCAGATGTTCCCATAGGTTCATGTGTTTTATGTAACACTTGGTTCCTAGCTGGTGGTGCTGTTTGAGAAACTTGTGGAAATTTCCCTGAGTTAAAGGCTTGCTGGAAGAAGTAGGTCCCAGAGAAGGGATTGGGGTCTCCTTGAGGTTTTATGCTCTGTCAGAACTTCCTTTTCAGGCTCCCATTGTCTGCTTCTTGACCTGATGGCTGCAATATGACCGTGTTCCATATATGACCATGTTCCATGCTTCCCTGCCAGGATAGAATGTGCCCCTCCCACCCCAGAGTTGAAGCCCAATTACACTCTTTCCATTCATAAACCACTTCTATAAGACATTCTTTTTGCAGCATCAAAAAAATACCAACATAATCTAACTTCTCTCCCTGGTTAATTCTAAGCTAGTAATGTGAGGTCACTGAGTCTGCAATGGAAAGAGATGGGTATGACAAGCTGTCAGTAGAAATTGGCACCAACTATGCTCTTGTGTGTTCCAGTGGCCCTCTGAGCTTGTTGTTCTTAAATTATGTAGCTAGTAGGACCGCACCAACTGCTTCGCTAAATATTTCACAAGCATGCCATTCTGACAGCTCAATTTACTTCTTTCTTTTAAGGCTTTATTCTGCAAATGATTTGAGAATGTACATTTAATTTAATCCTGATCAATTATGAAAGTATAACTGCATAGCATTTTAAACTTTACATAGTCTTATACATAGTTCACCTCAATTAAATAATCACAATTTCCCAATCTGTTATGTGTTATTATCCTTACATTGCTAATAAGCAGAACAAGATTTCTAATCATGGAAAGACTTGGACTTGATCACAGAAATTCATAAAAGTTTAAGATGTAAATTTCAAAAATATACCTCCTCATCACCAGTGTTCCTTGTTATCTACATGCTTCCATGGCCAATTTGAATTAACCCACACAGGCAAGTTATTTTATAGCCCCTACTCAACTCAACAAATTAGGATTTTGGAAATGTGTGTAATATTCTCAACAAACATGCCACAAATATCATTTTAGATATTTATAGAGAAAGAAAATGATAAATGCAAAAATATTTCCTTATAGAAAATAACATATAATTCCCCCAAAATATTTGACAGATTATTTTCATTTTATACACAAGGAGATAAAATTCAGAGGGCATGAGTAGTTTACTCAAATAGAAAAAAAAGAACCTAGAAATAACTCAAATAGTAATTATATAAAAATTTGTATTACTCCACGTCCCACATTATTTCCCCCCCCAACATTTCATCAATATATAAATATCCACAAGTAAGAGCTATGCTTCCATCTCAGCTTTGGTCCAAGTGCCTTTAGGCAATATAGATAGAGATGGCAAAATATCATAAAAAATCAATTTTTGAGCCAAAATTCCCTCAACCTTTGGATGGAATTTTCTGGACATTCTTTTTTATAATAACAACATATGGCAATTATGTAAACATTATCAAAGAAGTGTCTTCAATGATTCACAATTAATACCCATTGATGAATGATGTAATCAACTTTTAGCTAATTCCGAATGTCTTAATGTTTAGAAGAGGGAACATAACGAACTGCAGATGCAACAGAACATTTATGTTCAATGCAAAATTTATAGAAAATCAAATGTGTCATAACCAAGAAAGTTTGAAAAAATCAGATTCCCTACAAAGCATCCCCAAACCAGAATATTTATTATTATTGGGGTGCTAAGCCAGTCAGTATTCTGCTAGGTGCCACATCAGTAAAGAAATAGGTATCTTATCAGAATATCTAGGCTGCCCACAGTTATCATCTCAGAAATCAGGCCACAAAGGGAAAAGCTGATAGAGGAAATCAGCTGTCTCAAAATACATTAAAATCACTGAAGTAAAGCTTTGCCATAGAATTTCTTTGTATTAATATGGCATTTTATCTGCTAATAGCTCCATTGTGAGCACTAATTATTACCCAAACAGACACTATTCTTCGTATTATCCAAGACGTGACATATCATGGGTGTTATAGGTTCCAGGAATGAAACTCTAAGATTTGTAGGTTTTCAATAAAAATGGTTTCCAGTGGATCATGATACAGAATAATACTGAAATAGGATCTAAAAGAATAAGCCGGGCGTGGTGGCGCACACCTTTAATCCCAGCACTCAGGAGGCAGAGGTAGGAGGATCACCATGAGTTCGAGGCCACCCTGAGACTACATAGTGAATTCCAGGTCAGCCTGGGCTAGAGTGAGACCCTACCTTGAAAAACCAAAAAAAAAAAAAAAAAAAGAATATTTTTTAAGGTAGGGTCTTGCTCTAGTCCATGCTGACCTGGAATTCACAATGTAGTCTGAAGCTGACCTCCAACTCACAGAGATCCTCCTACCTCTGCCTCCCAAGTGCTGACATTAAAGTCATTGCCCACTATGCCTTGCCATGAAATAGGATTTTTTATGTTGAAATAAAAGTCTTTCAGAATGTGTCACAGCTTAAAATTTGGCCAAGTAATTCACTCAGTGACAAGGAACCCTTAACTGGAATTGGGGATTCAGGGCAAAATACAATGGGAACCAAAATCTTGAAATTCACTTTACAAGTGAATTACAAAGAGGCTACTCACAACAGAATATAGCCAATTCAGAAATGTGTATCTCAGTTAACCTATACTGATCTCACTCTCCAATGGAGATTCTGTTTGTATTTTTCAGAAGGCAGAGAGAGAGAGAGAGAGAGAGAGAGAGAGAGAGAGAGAGAGAGAGAGAGAGAGAGAGAGAGCTGTGGCTTTTCCAACCCTACCAACAAGCCACAGGCTGATAGCTGACATTCCAGCAAGAGATGAGCCAACCCAGACCTACCCTGGAGAATCCATACATAAGAAACCATGCAGAGAGTGGTGGGATAAGCAAGAAACATATAACCACAGCCAATCAGTCAACCCAGGAAAAGCCAGCGAGACAGACACCAACAATTTTTAACATAACCTAAGGCAGAAATACAGAGGTTCCTAAGACCTCAACTATAAAGCAGCCTTAATAGCCACCATGACTCAGGAAATGGCTTTTATGATTTTACCTTAATCTTTCAAATTTATGAAAGTGATCAGTGTTCATTAAAAAATACCAAATTTTTCAAGAAAATAATAACTTTCTAAAATATATTTATTATGAACAAGTATATACATTGTATGAGCAAATCTTTGAAGGTCCCCATTTCCTTCTGTCCCCTACCCCCTGGGGTACTTCCTCCGTACACATACTGGGTCTGTCCATAGATTAAGGGGGTTATGAACTTCACCAGAGATAGCCAGTTATTCTTTTTTTTCTTCCCCCTTTGTTTATTGGCTCTTAATCAGTAATCCTACTATTAATAAATTTTGTTAAATTATCATGTGAAGTTTTGAAACTGTATGTCCCGCAATACTGAAATTGTACATTGTATAGATCCATATATAAGACTCAAAAACAGATCATAAAATATATGAAAGCTGCTCTTTCAGCAACTGTCATAGTCAGCCACACACTTCTGGAATGAATCTTCAAACCAGGCACAGTATATGGGAGGAAAGAATTTATTTGTAGCTATAGATACAGGGGAAATTCCAGATGCAAAAGAGGCTGCTCCCCTTTCACAGGTCAGAGCAGAGATTAAAACCTATCACCTATACCACACATACAGAACAGCAAACAGGCAGGAGGGCCAAGGAGAATTTCTTCTCCTTTATATATACTTAGCATGGAGTCTTGCAACCCTTCCCCAGACATAATGGCTTCCTGGTCTCTGGAATTTCCTTCCTGCACTGCCAACACAGGAAAGGATGTTTACTTCTAGCTCCTTTGAGCTTCTTTACATCATGCCCCCTACTGAGAGGCTGCCTTCCTGTAAACATCCTCAGAGACCTACCCAAGATAATTAAAAAGATCAAGTTGACAACAAAACCTAGCCACCACAGCAACATACAGTCGTAAGTTCAATCATTAATCATAAATCATTAGTTGATCTATAGCTGATTATTTGTTCTTTCATTGGAATTTTCAGTTCTGCCCAATATTCTGGAAGCAGAAGCAAATAGCAGCTGTATCTATCTTTGTGGGATTTTTGTTTTGTTTTGTTTTGCTTTGCTTTTCCCGAGAAACACTTTTTTTAATAAGTAGAAACTTCATAAAATTCTTGTGCTGGAGTGCTCCATGGGATGGAGGGCTCTGAGGTGTGTGTGTGTGTGTGTGTGTGTGTGTGTGTGTGTGTGTG
Source organism: Zapus hudsonius (assembly GCA_004024765.1). Classification (NCBI taxonomy): domain Eukaryota; kingdom Metazoa; phylum Chordata; class Mammalia; order Rodentia; family Dipodidae; genus Zapus; species Zapus hudsonius. Next base: position 135,497 of record PVHP010000414.1, on the reverse strand, counting down.
TGTGTGTATGTGTGAGGGGGAGCAATGTCTCTGGATTTTTCTCCCCAGCATGGCTCTTACACTATTTCTGCCCCATCTTCTGCAAAGTTCCTTGGGCCATGGTGGGTGAGTTTTAAGTCTACTTTAGTGCTAGCTGTAAACAGCCTAGGGCTTTCTGCTTTGGAACATTTTGAGTGTCCTCGGTGTCTTTCTCCTTTATTTGGTACAGGGTTTCAGGCTTATTTATCATGCCGCTTTCACTGTGGTTTTACCTGAACTCTAGATGAGTTTGAGGCGTGGTAAATATCTTGCCAGGGATTCAGCTATCATTTCTTGGCTTGTTGCTGGAATTTGGTTGACTCTGGTTCTCACTGACTATCTTTGTTTTCTGAGGTAGGGTCTTCTTCTAACCCAGGATGATCTGGAATTCCCTTGGTAGTCTCAGGTGGGCCTTGAACTCACAGCTATCCTCCTACCTCTGCCTCCTGAGTGCTGGGATTAAAGGCATGTGCCACCGTTGTATCTTTGTGCCCACATATTCAATCATTTCTTTTTTTACAATGGGTTACAATTGGAATTGGGAAATGAAACAAACAAATAATTTTACAAATTTTGAAGTTTATTCTCAAATAGCCACCTTGAATATGGATAGACTGAAGCAGTAAAACCAAACAAGGGGAAGACCATGTATACCTGATTCTTGTGCTTCCTACAGAGGTGTCCTTGGCCTTTCTGCCTTATGTGAAAATCATATCCTGTCCAGGTAATTGACACAATGAACCTTAAATAAATGAAACTACTGCAATGATTACTGAGCACCTCCTCTGGAGCTAAGAGAGGGAGCACACCATGTGTGACTGATAGAGCCACCCTTAATGAACCCCCGGAGGCCTCCCTCACAGCCTTGCCCCACTTTATGCTCCTTTTATTTCAAAGAACTGCCAATGTATTTTGAATGTTAAGCACAATGAATGTTTCTCTATCCCTTCCTCCCACTGTCTTCAGAGTTATACCACAATGTAGAAGGGGGGAAAAAAAAGATTCTGGAACAACCCACTTGGTTCTTCCTTTGTAGGAAACCTGTGTATAAGTGGGCACATGGCTTCCATCATTCCAGTACAATCGCCCCTGGGTTTGGGTATGTGCTCATGGACCAGTGTAGGTTCTATCCTCTATAAGAATGCCTTTCCAAGAAGCTTTCTAGTGGGATGATTTCAAATAATGTAAGTCAATACTTTTAAACATCTCTGATACTCTTTCCTCATTTATCAGTCCTCTTTGCCTTTTCATTAAGTAGTCAAAACAAATGTAGCCGATTTCTCCCACAGTCACAGAACTGTGAAAATTTAGTTATGTTTAGAATTTGTCTGGTTTCTTGGTAAAATGAATCAACATCACTATCTGTTTTCTTTATCTGTTTTGAGTAGACAATCTTGATTGTTTTAAAAACTTTAGTTACTTTTTCCAGAGAGTTTATAAGTCATGGATAACATGTACTTTTATTTTAAAGTCATTTGTCAATTTGTACATTCTGAAATTCTGTGTTTATTTTTCTGAAAAGAGATAGTTTTGAATTCCATGATTCCTCATGGATATAAACAATAACTTTTTGGGGATATCTATCTTCCCCACTTATGACAAAAGAGAAACCACAATGACAAAAAGAAAGACTTAGAGGCTGGGGAGATGGCTCAGTCATTAAAGGTGCTTGTTTATCAGGCCCAAAGGCCCCTGTTGAGAGCCTCAGCACCCTTTTAAACTAGACACAAATGTGGCACATTCACCCATTGTTCATTTGCAATGGCAAGAGGCCCTGGCACAACCTTATACACACATGTATACAAATGAATAAAAAAAATTAAAAGAAGAAAGACTTAGCATTGAAGAATATATTTCTGAAAAATCATATGAAGTGTGAAAAAATATAGTTATAGAAGGCTGTCTATTAATACTTACTGTCACTCTTCTGTCAGCTTAACGTTTTTATATTAAATATTTCAACAATGACATGTTGGTTAATGCAAAGAATTTAGGAAATATGTTTTATTGAGCACATCATTCCTATCCTTTCAATGCCAGATAACATAATAGTGTCATGTTTAGTGCAACAGATATGGGATGTGAAACTGCATCTGTTTCTCTTTGTTAATATGCAGTGCATCTCAGTATCTTTGATTTTAGTCGTCTAAAAATGTTCTGCATAAAAGTTAAGTAAGCGTCCTTAGGTAACACCTTTGTACATTATTGAAAGTAAAGAGATGTGGATCTGAGAAAGTAGTTTATATGACAATGAGGGCACCAGTTCCCTGACCACCTGCTAATTTACTCAATTATGCTCCAGAACAAACCCTGGCTTTGACTTGAATAGTTTTCCCACAGCAAAAGCAAAGGGCTAAATGGGAATAAAGAAAGTCTGCCTCTGAATAGATGAACTTGGGAAACAGTGTCTCACAGCTACCCATCATTAACAAGCAAACACGAGAAAACATATTGGAAATTATTAGATAAAAAGTGCCTTATATTCAGGTTACTATACAAAAGCAATCACAGCACCAATGCAAAGAATAAAATCAAGTTATTGAAATAGAGATCTGATTTCATGGAGCAGCAGATGCTTGACTAATTCAAGATACAGACGTGCGCATGGAAACAGTAGGCTATAAAGTCGCCCCGTGATGTGGCAAAGCTTGGAATCTGTTAAAGATGCAGCTCGCTGGATTGTTAGCTTAATTGTGTGAACCGCTGTTGCTATTAAAACTCGAATTTTAAAACTTTGATTTCTCCATTGCACCACCACCCACAGCTTGAAGTATACTAATTATAGTTATCATTTAAAAAACACTACACATTAAAAAATTAACAAATCTAACTCTGAAACATGAAACTTAAAGGACAACTGTAAATTATAAAAGGAATTAGCATGGTTTTTGCTTCAAGCCTCTTCTGTTGTTTTTCGGAGAGATCTGATCTTTTTTTCAGATCTTTTCTCATTGCCTTCCTTTTTCTGGCAATGTAAAAGCTAGTTTCATAAATATGTTAATCTAGGTAATTGCCTCAGACTAATCTGATCTCAATTATATTTCTTAGCAGGAATGCACTGCACCGAGGACATTGTCAGTGGGTGTAAAGCCATAGATTATCAACAAAGAGAACTTTGTGTAATAGAGGTCAAAGGGGTTGGAGCAAGATGACAGGAAAGGAGGATCTGTCACACCCAATATTCTGTATCCACAAGTATTTACTCTATACAGACTAAACACCTACCAGGACGCTAACATAAAGATAAACACTGAAATGTTAAGACTTGTCCCTCCCCAGGGAAAAAGTTTTCACATACATTTCTTCTTCTTCTGGAAGTATAACTCTCTCTTTGTCAAAGTCCCCCCCCCATCTCCCTCAGCTTTGACAACAGGTTAATTGCATCTCTTTCAGCCAATGGTTTGCAGATTCATTAAGTGACCAGCCAGGCCCTTTGTGTACAAAGATAATACCAGACAAATATGTGCCCATGCTTCTGTCAGGCTGCACTGAGGACAAACCCAGGATGGTAAATATGTAATCAAATTTCTTGGTATGCAGTACAGCCTAGAAATGTTCTGATGTGGATCGTGGGTCATGACCAATTTCCCCTGGCAGCTCATGAACACCTTCTACACATGCTACCATCTGGGTGCTGGTTACCATTCTGGATCTATCAGGGTGTCTTGGTGTTATGTGAAGACACTCTGTGATATCTTCAGCAATAGGGTTTTACCTTTGGCCTGGGATGGGTATTCAAGAGCTTTGACAGAAGCCTGTCTAATTATGGGGACCTCATGGGTCTCTTTGATCAACAGCTCAGTGTGTGAACTAACAAATGACTAGGACAGGGAGTTGCAGGTCTGATCAATTTTTCTTGGGGTTAGTCTTCCTCTCATTCTATTTATGGCCCCTCTTACCAGGTGATGCCCACAGCTTCCTCAAGAACTTACTGTATCAAACTAAGGATTTTATGGTATTGGTTCATTACTGGCTTAGCTTATTGTATAAATTCCCAACCCTCCCCTCCCATTCTGCCCTACGCCAATTCCTTCCGTCCCCTTTTACATTTTCTCAATTCACCTGTCAGGTTTGCATAGTGTTTAAGCTTTACCTGGTTAGGAACTGCATGTGAGGGAGAATATGTGAGGGAGAATTCATCTCTTTTTTCTTGTGTGAATTCACTAAGTATGATCTGCTCCAAGTCCATCAACTTTTCTTTAAATTTCATTAGGTCATTTTTCCTTCGCACTGATCAGATATTTTTGACTAAGCTTTGTACTTTGTCATTAGCCCATGGAATCATTGGAGCTTTGCTGTAGGGCAGATATTGCTCTGGCAAGGAATCCTACTGTGTGCTCAGAGTCAAATCTTACTTTCTGTTCTCTCTCTTTTGCACATGAATGCTGAAGTACGCCAGCTTCCTCTGGCATGATAAATATTCCCCTAGAAAGTATAAGCATGAAATACTTCCCTTTTCTTCCATAAACTGCTTTTGGTTTGGTATTTTGTCCCAGCAACAAGAAGGTGACTCTACAGAATTTTTCATGTAAAAGATAAAAGTACCATGTATTACAGCATTCAAAAATTGAATCACATAAATTTATATAATAAGCTGTTCCACACACAAAGAGAGATTACAACAAAGCATGTAAGGGAAACGAAAATAACTATATCCAACAGACTATAATGATATATCAAACCAGTGAATTTTAAGTGGTTCATGCAAACACCTTCCACAAATCTCATCAGAATAAGTTCTCATGAGGCCAATGTGTGAATGTGCTTCTAACAAATTTCACTTCTGCCTTTAAAATATATGCTCCTCTTCACCTCCACCTATTTAGGGAAGTATTTCCTTAAGCAACAACTGTTCAGATAATTTTATTTCATTAGTTCTATGCTGCAATGTGCAATAACACTTTCAAAGCATGAATAATTTTATTAATATGACTAATGCATGGTTTATTTTTCCATCCCAAATTCTATTCCTGGAAACCTATTTAGCATAGTCAATAACATTGATTTTTTTTCTGTGCATAAATTTGATGAAGTTCAGGACAAACTTTCCCAAAAAAACAGCACCAGCATCTAAGGAAAAGCAGTTATATGCTTTTAATATGGATAGAAATCCACTCACCCCTTTCACCCTGAAATAGGCCATAAAACTTCCCTGACTTTCCTCTGAAAATAGGTCATGAGAATGTCATTTCAGAGGACAACTGTCCTATATTCACAGAAAAGGAAAAGCAAACATCTGAACTAGCAGATTCTTCTGTGTCCCCTCTCTGCACACTTATGGCCTCTAGGCCACACCTCCTTTGTCTCCTGGCGTTTCTACAAGGCTAACCATGTCATATCAGACTTGACGTGAAATACACCCAGGTACTCCTGCTGCCCTTCTTCATTATTTCTGGAGATTTAAAATGAAAATATATGAGAAGTTTCATCCCTTTTTCTCCAGAGCTTTTTAATATTTAAGTTATCATACAAAGCAAAAAAATGCCACTATGGCATATTCATATGACTATCTCCTTAAATTTGATTCTTTTTCATCACTTTCTTGCACTGCCTCCATAACTGCCTGTTCCCTTCTTGCTGATCTCTTTCCTTTGACACATCTCATCTTTCTACTTTAATGTCACATATACTCCAATTCTCTCTCCTCATGTCCTACCTCCTGTAAGATTCATGCCTGCCCTCTCATAGGCCCATTCTAGTTTCATCACACACACCCCCACATACACACACACACACACACACACACACACAGTCTGTTATTTTCTTATGAACCTATCTTGTCTTACATGATTCTATGCAGTGAAGTAAGGAACAAGTAGAAGCAAAGATACTATATTTTCTCTCCTACAAAACAACATACTGTAAATTAAGTCATACTGAAGTTTGGATTATTCCCTGTAAACTTTTGAGAAAAACAAAATAAATGCAAAACATGGTACTTTAAAATGTATAAATTGCACAATATTCTGTGGGCATTCAGATGACACACCATCTGTTGCCAGGTTAATCTCCAGTGCAGCAGTGTAGGGAGGTGAGATCTAATGGGAGGTGAGTGGTCATGAGGTCAGAACTGCTGTGAATAGACTATCATCATTATTGCAGGTATACATTAGTTAGTTTTGCAGTGAGTGTACTATTGTAGCAGGGACCCCAAACCCTGGATCATGGTGTCTCTACTGAATACACCTGCTGGACCTCTCATTGTCTAGGCCCTACAAAATGCTACCATTTATAACTTTAAACTTCATGGCCTCCAGATCCAGAAACTGAATAAACAGTCCTAGTTTATTAATTACCTTATCTGTTTTATTCTGTTATAGCCAGAAAAACAGACTAAGAAACACACATAAAGAAAATTCAAATAATATAAAGACACAGTGTTCTAGCAAAAGGTATCACACTAAGAAAGTTTTGTTTTTTTTTTAAGAAAGCACTACAATACTTCTTAGGATTTTTATTTCACTACTAAAAATAAGGTGCTCAGCAGTTAAGGCACTTGCCTGCAAAGCCTCACAACCTGGGTTTGATTGTCCAGTACTCATATGAGTAAACCCAGATGCAAAAAGTGGCCCATGAATCTGGAATCTGGAGTTCCTTTACAATGACTAAATGCCCTGGCATGCCCACTATTTCTCTCTCTCTCTCTCTCTCTCTTTCTCTTTCTCTTTCTCTCTCTCTTTCTCCTCTCTTTCCTTGCAAATAACTAAATTAATAAATAATATTAAAATAAAAGATGTATGGCAGACTTGCCACTATAAGACACCAAAACTCTTCTTTGGCGAGACATCTGTTTTTTTTTTTTTTAATAGTAAGATTGCATGGCAGAGTTTACATATTTATTCTCCTTAAACACTCACATGTATACAATTAAATGCATTTGTGGGCATGATGAAAGTAGTGAGATCAGAAATTCTGTTCTTGGTTGCAATTTAGCCAGTGAAAACTGACACACACACAAAAAAAGAAATAACAGAAATATATCAATAGAAGTTTAACATAAATCAATAAATAAAATAAGAAACAATAGATTAGGAATGAATTGTCTTCTGAGATACAACCAGCCCCTCATTTCAGGGTTAAGCCCTACTTTCACTGTTTCTTAGCTCATCATACTAGGTAAGTGAAGAGGTAGATTTGAGGTAACTGAAAAAAAACTGCAGTTCAGTCTTTGTAACTATGTCTCTTGAAAATCAGAGTCCCTTTGGAGGTTAAAAATCCTTGAAGCAGACGATAAACTGCTCCTGCTCTGTCAGAAGCTAACCCACCAGGACATTTTCCCATGCATATTTGCTGATGAAGGGTCCCCATCCCCCAAAGACCCTGATGTCATTAAAATCTCATTTTCATGGCAGTTTTGATACCACCATTTTGTGAGCTTTTCTAGAATCATGAGAAGGAAAATCTAAAATAAAGATCCAGTCTACCATAATACGAAAGGGGAAAAGGCTCACTGAAATCATAATATTTATAAAAACTTCTTTTAAATCAACAGTGTAGGGGCTGGGAAATGGATCAAAGACTAAGGCACTTGCCTACAAGGCCTAAGGACCCAAGTTCAGTACTTCAGTACTCACATAAAGCCAGATGCACAGTGACACATGCATCTGGAGTCCCTTTGCAGCAATGGGATGACCTGGTTTGTCTGTTCTCTCTGCCTGTCTCTCTTCTACATCTCCCTGATTGCAAATACATAGATAAAATATTTTTAAAAGCTGATATGATGGACAATCTTTGGAAATTATAAACTAATGAAAGGAACAGCAGGATTGAAATCTTTTCGATTGATGCCAGCATCTCAGATGAACTTCACCTGAAGTGCAAGTCAAGGATCTCACCCCAGAGTCCTTCTTTCTCTTTCTGCCATCCATGGTAAAACGTCTTCCAAGGGATTCCCTTTGGAAACATCAGGAATAAGTCACCAAAAAGTCACTGTGGGAGTGATGCCCATTTGCCATTGGAAAAGGGCCACTGATTTTACATAAATTACTTCAGTATTTTATCACCATTAAGCCCAATAGGATGCATTCATACTTCGACTTAATTTCACCTCAGTTGTCAGTTTCATTTGTATATCATGGCAGTGAGTGTTTAAATTCAGGTGGAATAGTAGATCATAAATTCTTTTCTACGACCATTATTCAAAGCATCTGTGTGTGTTGTCGGGGTCTTACACTGTACTTAGAAACCCACACTAGAAGAGTAATCAATGACCTTTCTGGTCATCTATCAAAGATCACAAATTTGTCAATTCAAGCAGGAGACAACAAAATGAGTTAGAGAAATGAGCTAACCTTGGCATTTTCCTTCTCTTCATTATTTCTCTACATTCTTCTCAAAAAGGAAAATCTAGAACCTGCTTGATATAAGCATAGCATAGACATATATCATACAAGCAAAATACGCAATCAAGCAAAGGGTGCAAAATATAAATGCTATTAATTAAATTGATAAATGTAACAAATTTGATATTTGTGAAGATGTACATAATGACACATAATCAAAATTTAAATAATAAAAAGTATATTTAAATAATATTATCAATTTATTAATCTGATTAACTATTTGACATTATATGCATTTAAATAATTGTTTTTAAAATTTATTTTATTAATTCATTTCAAGCAGAGAAACACACACAGAGAGAGAGAGAGAGAGAGAGAGAGAGAGAGAGAGAGAGAGAGAGAGCACCAGGACCACCACCTTGTGGGTCTGGCTTATGTGGGTACTGGGGAATTGAACCAGGGGCCTTAGGTACTGGAGGCAAGTGCCTTAAACACTGAGCCATCTCTCCAGCCCCATGTCAATTATTTTTAATAAACTTTTTTTGTTTATAGTCTATGGTAATTATACACAGTATGATAAAAGAAAGATTTTTTTGTTTAAATCTATTTTAATATTTTGGTTCTATATATTTGAACTGGCAATCATATTTTATCATCTCCATATCATTATCCCCCAAAGTAATGTCTATATCAGGTCGATCACTGTTCAGTCTTCTTCCTTTGTAAGACCAATGGCACGCTAACTTTTGTGATTTACAACCCTTATCTTATTCCATTAATTTTTGCATCTTCAATTTCAGTTCCTGGCTGCCTCCCAACTGTCTCTGGCTAAATTGTTTTAAGATGACTATCGGATATCTAGGTACTCATTATTTCTGGGAGCTGTCTTCTACCTTTCAACCTTTATATGATATATACAGCTGTCAGAAACTTGGATATAATCCCGGGCATTGAGCTTTCTTCTAAGAAGCATAGTAAGGCTGTCAAGGAGAACTTTCTTAGGAAAGAACTAAAACATGCTTAATAATGGTAGCAATCTTAATCAAAATCTGCATTTTATTACATTAACAACAGTGAAGAGCACCATGTTTATGTTCTGATATTGATGAAAATTATTTTATTCAGAGGTACTAAAATACACTGCAGAAATTGTACTCATTCATGTAAAATAAATTTTAATTCGTATTTCAAATAAGCAGGAAGAACTCAAAATATAAAGAGATCTTTGCATCTCTAAGAATATAACAACACATCTAAAATATTTACACATCACATATGTTCTTGATTTTTTTTAATTTGCTTAAGACTGTAAGAGCCAGATAAATATAAATTATCATATTTTTGGTCTGGCTAACCTTATTAAAACAAAACTCAAATTTTGATTGTGATCAGTCACCATAGCTGTTATTTTAGACATCTAATACGTACCACATTCTCTTTTAAAATAATTTAATTTGATTTTAATTGCCTTATTTATCTTTAAATATTTAAGTTATCTGAAGGCTGATGGGCGTTGAATCTAACCCACAATTAAAAATTCATTCACATTTTCAAACACTTTATCTGTCATGATGAATCAAACAATGTCTGATTAATCAAACAAATCAAAAAAATATGAAATCCAAAATAACTGTTTTGAAACTCTTAGTTTAAGTTGTATTTATAATAATTTTTATAGATTTGAATCACTTGTCCTAATAATCAAAATAAGTTACACTAAAGTGCCAACTATAATAAGCAGTTGGGCACCAGAGATGAAGTGGTATTAAAGATGGGTTTCCAAGTCTATTGTAACCTTTCCCAAAACTCACCCTGTTCGCCGCACTTGTCACTTTCTCAAATCCTTTCTCATTTGTTTCAAAGTACCACCCATAGAAATGTCATTCAGTACCAAACATATCATATCATTGTGAAGCTAAAGGGGCCTGACAGACCCAGTTTTCTAACTCCCTATGCCACTATTAAGAAAAATAAGTCCAAAAATACAGTTTCCTTAATTTCTTGCATCAAAACCAGAGCTAGAATTACTTTTGACATCAGTGCTCTTTTGCAAGAACTCCAAATATATGAGAGTATGTGCATATACTCAATAAAGATACGTGCTCTAGCAGTTATCTGGAACAAAGTTATTTTCACAGCTGGACATATTTGCTCATTCTTCCTCATTATTCAATAGAAGCATATATTAAATATGACACACCCCAAATCATTACTACAAGAGTATTCATAGATGTGTTTAAATATATATATATATATATATATATATGTATATATATATATATAAATTCCAGTTCACATATTTTATAAATGTTTACTTATATATTCATTTATATATTTACACATATATAAATTATTTCTTAAAGCATATTCATATATGTGCTTCAGTTATAAATATATATGACCTCCATGTCAAAGATTTTATATATATATATATATACATATGTATATGTATATGTATATTTAGAGAGAGAGAGACTCACACAGATATATATCTACATCTATATCTATGTATATATATGTTTAAGTATATGTATACATATATATTTATATCTATGTATGTATATATATGCACACATATTTTTTAACATTTAGTCAACTTTTTCTTATCAGTTTCATTTTATAATCATTTTGTAGCAACATAAATTAAAAGTATCATCTTACATATTTTCCTATGTTAAATAATTTGTTCCACAAGCAAAAATATTCCAGTTAGATAATCAATTTCCTCAGGAAGCATTTTTGGATTTGATTTTTTGATAATAAAAAATACAAATCTGTGAGTAATTAAATAATGCTATAATATAAAGGGCTTATCTACTCATTCACCTATTTTATCAGTGTTTCTAATATGTTTTGTGCTGAACTGTCTGTCACTATTGCTAGATCATATAAAATAATAGAAAGCATCATTGAGAGCAAGGACAATCGTGGGAGGTTGAATATTAAGTCACTATCAAATGATGGTTTTTCAAGCTGTGATAAATTCAATAGGGATTAACTGTTATGTGCTAAAAGATACAGTGAGATCTGACCTTGCCTGGGAACTTAACAAAGCTTGTCATAAAAGACCATGATTAACCTGGCATCTCAGAGATGGGTGTAAGAGGAACCATCAGGTCGCAAAGGTAGTAGCTGTGGCTGCAGCATGAGCATCAGACAATTCAGGTTGAAGAAGATGCTACTGGGCTTGGAAGGGGAGGCCCATGGTGCAATTGGAGCAAGAAGATGCCTCCTGCCAAGCCCCAAAGGAAAGAACATGGTTTGAATGTCAAATGACCTCCACAGCCTCATGCTTGCTGGCCACATCATCATCATCATTATTTATTAACCGCCCTCTTTGTAAAAGTTTCAGGAGGTGGAGCCTTGCTGAGGAAGGGGAGATGGACTTGAAGTTCTCTTGTTCAGCCTTCCTGGTATTCACTAGCTTGCTCACTCTTGATACTTTGTCCCTGCTGATGTGGAAAAACGTGATAAGAAGTCCCTGCTCTGCCATGCCCTGGAGACTGTAAATCTAACTAAAACATTTCTTTCCATATGTTGCTTTTGATTGTGTGTTCAGTCCCAGCCACAAGAAGGTAACTCCTACAGGGAATGTTAAAGGTTATCCATTTCACGCTTTCAGAAAATGTGGAGATGCTAGGGGTTTTCAGTTGAACATATAATGACAGGATTTCTCTTGAGAGATACTCGACTGAAGCATAGGCAGCCAATTGGAGAAGAGATATCATGTATACTGGATATCACTTGAGGAGATCATAACAATGTATAGAGAAAATGTTGGCACTTTAAGTCAGGCAGTTACAGAAGAATTGATGTGGCGTAGACAACATTGAGATATTTAGAAAATCAATATGATTTTAATGGACAGGTTTGTGTGATGAATTAGACAGTGGAGGGAAATGAAAGGAGCAGAAAGAAGGATTCCACCTAAGTTTTGAACTGCAAGATGAAAGGGAACCCTTCCGTTGAGGTTAAAAAGCAAAAAAGAAAAAAAAATTAAACAAACAAAAAATTGAAGAAACCACATAGATGAAAAGAGTGAGCTTTTGATATATGCAATTTCAAGATGGGGACAAAAGAGCACTATCTCCCTACTACCTATTTTTTTGGAAGTATAAAATATTTAGACTTAAAGAGATTAGACTGAAAGGGAACTTTAATAATCTTCTGGTGTATGCATACTGTTTATTAAAAAGTTACAGAGAAATGAATGTCCACACTTTTTGGAATTCATGATGTTTATTTTGTTTCTGGGCATCTCTGAAATCTTGGTCTATACCACTTCTGGAAGGAAAGGCAGGAGCCTCCTTGGTTTCAGTTGGCTTCTTCATATAAAATTCCTAAGGCAAGGATCCATATTAGAGCATTCTCAATATGCATTGCAAGTTAGAAAACAATTCCCACATAGTTATCCTCAGATTCTAAAATAAGCTAAGAGAGTATATGCCTAAAGAATACATGTGAGTCATCTTACAAGAAAATATATCCCACATACTTTGGATATTGTTTACAAATGCCTTTAAAGGTAATAGTACTATTTTTTCAAGTTTTATATTTCAAGAAATCATATGTTTACAGTAACACTATATGAAATTGTCATCATATTTCCCTATCTTTGGAATATTAAAGTTATACAGTAAATTTAAGGATGTAAAGAAAGTAAGTGCCAAAATAGAATGTGAACCCCATGGTTTGGCTGAATGGGCGACATTTGTATCCCTATGGTGAGTATATTCTCAGTTGTGAGCTAACTCCAGTGATCTCAACAGGTCAATAAGTGACACAATATTCTGTCTATCTCAAGTCTAATTTGATTCAATTGTAATTAAAATCTGTGCTGTGAAGGCACCACATCCATCAAGAAATGAATCATTTAATTTGTTCAAACAGAAAAGTTTAAAATAATATAAAAAATTGAATAAAATAATATCATTTACTTTTTAACTATATATTCATTTGCAACGAGTCAGACACACGCACACACACACACACACACACACACACACACACACACA
>PVHP010000414.1:81567-122082 GCA_004024765.1 Zapus hudsonius | reverse complement strand
CAGCCCTGTCATTTACTTAAAACATTGTTAAATAGGGCTGGAGAGATGGCTCAGCGGTTAAGGCACTTGCCTCCAGTGCCTAAGGCCCCGGGTTCAATTCCCCAGGACCCACATAAGCCAGACCCACAAAGTGGTGGCTCTGGTGCCTCTCTGTCTTTCTGTCTCTGTCTCTCTCTGTATCTCTGCTTAAAAATGAATAAATAAAATATTTAAAAAACATTGTTAAATATAACAAAACATTGTCTTCCATGTTATTGGAGTTAATTGGAGAATAATTCACGAAAGATTTAAATTCTAATTTTTTTATTATTTTCTGAGATAATGAGTTATCAAAAATAGGAAAAAGTTAATAGTCTAATTATTCTAACTATCCCCAGAGAAGAAAAGGATTACAAAAAAAAATCTCAGATTATGTTGCACATGCCGGGCGTGGTGGAGCACTCTTTTAATCCCAGCACTCGGGAGGTAGAGTTAGGAGGATCTCTGTGAGTTCAAGGCCACCCTGAGACTACATAGTGAATTCCAGGTCAGACTGGATTAGAGTGAGACCCTACCTCAAAAAAATATAAGAAAAGAAAAGAAAAGAAAACCTCCATCCATGATAAACAATGTTTAATGAACTATACAATTAATATGTGATTATATACACTTGTATTTTTTCCATTGACCAATACTTATATCTTGAATGTCTTTCCAGGTATCATTATTGAAAAGGATAACTATCTAAACTTCTCAAAAGCAAAAGTTATTCTTGGTATTTAAATGCTTTGAAGAAACCAAAGTTGAGATCCAGGCACTTCTTGGTCAAAAAATAAAACAAAACAAAATGAGGGAAAGAGAAATGTTTGAAAGACATTGAGCCTACCTCCAAATAACTATATTCTTGCTTTCCGTTTTCATCTTCATTAGGTAAAAGGTTTAAGAAGGTCAAATCGAGGAGGGTACTGGCCAACACACTATAGTAGAATCCCTTATGAAAAAAATCTCCAACATCTTTTTAAAGGTCAGATGAGCTATTATATTTTTACTTAGTTTTGATTTAGAGGTAGAATCAAATCATATAAGATGGTCAAAGGCCAAAGTAAAAATAAAGAGTGCAGTGGTGGAACAAAAGAAGGAAACTGAATCTGGGTATAGGATTCAAGCCAGAGGAAACTTAGATGAAAGATGGGAAATTTAAAAAAAAAAAAAAACAGAAACAAAAAAACCCCTGCAACTCTTAACTATCAGTTATCCATATTCTAATTAAATGTGATTATAAGAATATGTAGGATATAGATAGTATCCCTAAAAGATTGACAACCTCAAAATTTTACTATACCAGGTAACAGTAATGGTGAACTTACATCAGCAGACCATCTCCGTGTTTCTGAGCATACTCAGTATTACAACTAAACTTACTAGATACCCAGTTTTACAATGTTACTCTTGTGTTATTTACTTCCCAGGTGGTGATTTTAAAGAATTTTATAATAGATTGCTCAGACATTTCAGCAAATATCTAATACTTTCCAGGAGAAACGTTACTTTCAGACCATGCTTTTCCCATTTACTGCCTCCGGTACAGAGTACTGCATCCTGAAATGCAGAGCCTGTTCACTACTAATTGTCCATCTTATTGCATTGTAAGAGTTCACAGTTACAGGGAAGGATATCGTCAAAATTGAATAGTAGATTTATAAATGCTCATCATACGGTAGCTCAGCAGTAACTAATTTTCCAAATATAATTCCCCAGAAACCTTATAGGAATGATTGTCACTACTAATTTTTACATATGAGGAAAATGAGTTTTAAAAAGCCCAAAAACTTCAACATTGGGGAAGGTAGCATGAATTATGTGAAGAAAGATAGTGGATGGTGTGGGTTTTGTTTTAGGGTTTTGTCTTAATAAAGACATTTGTAAAGTAAATAAGGTTAATAGAGGTGGGCACATGTTCAGAAATGCACACTATGCATAGAAACTCAGAGAAAGTAAGACATAGATGAATATAAAACCAAACCTGGCAGAGAGTAAATGTGTACTTTTTCCTTTAAAAATCTCTTCAAACTTTCACAGAAGTAGGAAATGATTTTTTCTTTTTTTATGACTTGTGGAAATTAACAGCTTTAATTTCAACCTGAAACATATTTTTCTTGAACATGCCTTGAGATAGAACAATTTTCAAGCACATTATGAAAGTCTCATGTTGTGAAATATGAAGGCATAACTGCTGTCCCCTTGCATTAGTAATAAAGGAGTTGGTCTCACATGGCTATCCTAGGGAGCATAAAATGAAATACATATTCATATATCCTCTATTTACTAATTTATAAGGCAGGCATTGAATATTTAATATCTATATGAATTAATAGAAAAGCCATAATGCCAACAAAATGGATAGGCTATGCTTGAACTACTCTTCCTGAGCCTGTCTTCCTCACTCCCATCTATCTGATGAGGACAGAGATTTAAAAGGACTTGCACTTGCTTCAGTTCAAGGAACTTCAACAAAAAGCATCTGCCCTATGTCCACAATTTCCATGAAATAGCATTGCTGCTGGATTGACAGGGAATCAATCCAAGTTGGTACATGTATCTTAAAGTCAAACGTCATTTGATTGGATACTAAGATGGATTTTCATATAAAGTTTAGATGCTCAACCCAAATTTAGTTTAAATTCCTCTTTTCATTTCAACTCTAATTAAGTCTGCTTGGATTGAGGGAAAGGACCAGGGCCTTTACAAAGAATTTCTAGCTCATGGGAAAGAAGAAACCACCTTGGTTAAAGTTGCAGAGGACAAGTACAGAAGAGAAGATGTATGTTTGATACCATTTTCAGTAAAGACACAAAGATTTACACCAAAGCTGGAGGAATGCAGCCGAATAATTCACTTCCTGCCTCAGTGTGGCATCTGGGGGCCTGCGGCTTTCCATTCCAGACCATAGATTTATATACCATGCTTGAATCTCAGAAGATCCCTCTCAGTGATTCATCTCCTCTTCAGAGGCTCTGCAGAAAACTAGATTCTCTTCCACTTGCTAAGGAAACTTTTCTCTTCTTTTTTTTTTTCTTTTTTTAATCAACAATAGCACCACAGGACAGAGATTAATGCTTTCAGCTGCATGGGAAGATGCAGGCACACTCATGTCAAACTTGCTAATTGAATAGGTCTGTAAATTTTCTGTAAGTCACAAAGAGACATCCTGCAATAGGGGGAAATGCACCTTTGAGTTAGCTTTCAGTTTCTCCTCTCTCCTATATTTCTACATTTTTCTCATTCTGTCTAAGCAGCACTTAACTATCACTCTAGGATTCCTTCATTAATTTCTCTCCATGGTTTTAATATTAAATTTCTCTTGGTTTTTATAATTATAATTTTAAAGTCATAACTCCAGTTAAAATTTTATATTTACATTAAACTCTCTGCTACAGAAAATATTTTCTTAATATGCAAAGGTTAAAATTTTTGCATAAAATGATTTTGTGTGTTCTTCAATTGTGGGTCTTCATTCTATTTGTGATTATATTTTCTTAAAAAAATGTAAAGAAAGGGGCTTTCTCTCCTGGAGACTCAACCTTCATTTTTACCACATGGTCAGTTTCCTTTTGAAGTTCTGGGATTCTTTCTTAAATAGGTACTATTCTTGTTTGAAACTCAGAACCAGTATGCAATTAGTTTCTCTGGGAAAACAGGTATAAAGACTGATATGAAGCAAGTCTCAAGCCTTTATATGTTTAAATTTAAGTTCATATATTAAGCAGGTAGATTTTTTTTTCCTGACCTTCATGTTGAAACAGACAACTTTCAGGAAAGATTAAAATCAAATGGTGAGTGAAGACTGCTTCCCTTTACTGGTTCGCTACCAAACTTTCATCTTAACTATTTGTCTTGTAGATTTTTATCATCTGAAATTAAATATCTTTAAGATCCTTTTGCCATTTATTGCTTGGAAGTAATAATTTACATACAAAAGATCATTGTTCATGAAGTCATAAAACACAGAGACATATGTTCTAAGGTTCAGATTAGAAGGAAATGCATATTTTATTTACAATTGTGATGTCCTCAAGAGCAGTCTTCAAAGAAGAGAGCCAGAGAACATATTTCAAGTGCTATGGTTAAATAGGAGCTAATGCCACCTGTGTGAAGGTAACAGCGAGATTGAAGATCATCATGCTGTTAAGTTAGAATATCCTGAAAGGAATTTCCAGAGTGAATTGGGTCTTTAAGATATGATTAGAAGGTGTGACAGTTAAATTATATTGTCCACTTGATCAGATTAGGAATCAAGTGAGAGACTTGTCTCTTGGGCAGAAATGTGAAGGCATTTCCTGGAAGAATTGATGGAGAGAGGAAGTCTTTCCACAGAGTGGGCTGTCTTTCTCTAAGTAAAGAAGATACAAGAAAGCAGGATATTTGCCCTGCTGCCCAGCCTACAAATGGGAAATTTGTCTACCCTATTTCAGCTATCATGTGTGGACACTGGAAGCCAGCTTCATCAGCCTTACAAAGTGGACTGTAGACCAGAGCTCTCCAGAAAACATCCAGGCCTTCAGTGCCAGATTAGGACTGCTGAGGAATCAAGACTGTGTACCAAGCAAATCACCAGGGTCTCAGCCTCTCCAACATGCAGAAAGCTATTGATGGGCTGTCAGGCACAGATCCCATAAACTAATCTAATAAATCTGCTTCATAATACATACTCTTTCTAGAGGTTCTTTTCTCTACTGAACCCTGATGAATACAGAAGAATAAGCTATATAATGCTCACAAAAATATTTGGGACTTGAGACCAGGTATAAAATTTATTCTTTAAACTTTAATGAAGTTATTTTCACGTGTGTCTGTGAGAGTGAGCATGTCATGTTCTTTTGTCAGTGTAAATTATTGTCTATCTTTATGTGGGTGGCTGGGAAAATGAATCTTGCCTGACAGACTTTGCAACTAAGTGCCTTTACCTGTGGAACCATCTCTAACCTCCAGTATTTCATTAGGGCTTTTGATCAAAACTTATGATTCATGGGTTGGTAGATACTTCGAACCTTTATGTGTGATCTTGTGGGTGCAGTGTGCTCATCATGCTTTTAGTCAATCTGCCGCATAAAATCTGAGGCTTTGGGGTAGATGTATGTAGTAATCCAAGATGTCCCAAACACTATAATCTTACTATGAGTATTAAGTAGACTGAACAATGGCAGCTCTCCAGGAATCCTCCACACATTGCTCAACATACTCATTCTGTTTGTGTTAAAACATCTTCAGATGAGAGTATCATCTGAATGCTATAAAAGTCCAGACCAAGGCAAGCAGGAGGCACACTAATTTTAGTCATGTCTATGGCTTGGGGTTAGGAAACATTAACGGATAACTACATTGATGCTGGAGAAGATCGAGGAGAACAGGGAAGGGATAGGCAGGGAAAAACTACAGACTCTGCTCTTGTGACATATGTTACTAGAAAGGTGGATGGAAGCAGAGAGGCCTCACTGTGGTGCAGCTCAGGTGCAGGTGTGAAGATTGACAACGGAGGACTTCTCCCTTAGCAACGACCAGGTCCCTAGTGCACGGCCAACATCATCAGCAGCTATGGCTGTTGAGGACCTGATTTTAGCTCATAGTTGCTTTGGTTACTGAAGGTGTCACATCAAAACTAGTGAATTACATGCACTTTTAAATGCACTTTTTAATGCAGGTTGCCCCTTTAAGGTATAAATTGAGGGGTGCCACTTCCCACTCCCACAATATTTTGTCCTACTGGATTGAGTTTTGAAAAATATATTTTATATATGGTATAAACAGATGAGACTAGAGACATAATAGAGAAATCAAAGTTGCAGAAAAGAATGAGGAAATAAAGGGCATTCATTTAGAATACGAAAATTTATGAACTCAAATACCTACATTCTACATAGACAAAAATATGTGTCTTCACTATAGAGATTGTATTTTAATAAACAGACCCTTGGTAGCTTGTTTTCTACCACATTGCTTGCAAAGGCAATGTATATCATTTACTCTTTTTTTTAAAGGTTGCTTACTCTTTTTTTAAATATTTTATTTATTCTTCATTTTCAAACAGAGAGATGAGAGAGAGAGAGAGAGAGAGAGAGAGAGAGAGAGAGAGAACACACCAGGGCCACAACCTTGTGGGTCTGGCATATGTGGGTACTGGGGAATTGAACCCTGGGCCTGAGACACTGGAGGCAAGTGCCTTAACCGCTGAGCCATCTCTCCAGCCCATCATTTACTCTCTTGTTGAGTCTTAGAAGGTAATAAATATCTAATTTCTTAAAGAACTCATGGAAAATATGCTAACACCCCCAAAATGAAGTCTAGCTCCTCTGTACTATTAGTAGTCAGTCATATTATTTAAGCTCTCTAGGCTCACCCATTTCATTTCGGAAAAAGTCTCTCCATTACCACACATAAGTATTTTCTGTTTAAGAACTGAACAAGTAGAAAAGGCTTTTAGTAGGTTGCCACTGAACATTGAAAACTACAGTGCAAAGATATATTATAAAGTCATGAAGTATGCCTCATGAGATTAAGAAGAAATGAGTGATGTGCTTCCGGTGTTTCCTGAGCAATTCCATTAAATCAAATGGCATTCCTGTAGGTTAAGTTGTAGGACAGGGTTTTCTCTTCATGCTCATTATGAAGATAACACAATAACTGGATAAGAGCACTTGTGCAATGCTACAGTTAGAAATTTGGATTTTTCACAGACAGATATTAGATGAGCAGTACTAACACATTCAAAAAAAAAAACTCTGAAGCATAGAAACAACCAAAGAATGGTATCAGGAAGATGCGGTGTTTATTCCATTATCCTACATTGAGCAGGAACTTCTCTTAGAGATGTTTAAGTGCATGTAGGCTGCTGAGATGTGAGTTAAGAGCTTACTTTAAATATTTATTAGGTTCTGTGATGATGCATCTTTATTGTCAACCTGATTGGATTTAGAATTAACATACAGACACACGATGTGTGAAGATTGTCCAGAAATATTTAATTGAGCAGGGACGACCCACCCTGAATATGTGTGGTACTATGCTATGTGTTGGGGGTACTGTGCTAAATAAAAAGGAGACAGCTAACTGGGCACAGGCATCATACTCCTTCATACCTGACTGGCTGCAAAGTGATCATGCATCACTTGCTCCTGACGGACTGAAACTCTAAACTTTGAGCCAAAGTTAGTCCTTCATTAAAAGCTAGTTCCCCAGAAGGGAGAGACCAGAGCTCAGGTGACAGAGGACAGAGTGACCACACTCCCACTGAGACAGGAAAGAAACTTCCCATACCACCACCACAACAACCATCTACCATGACTGGAATCTTCAGCAGGCAGACTGGAGTGGGCATGCAAGGTTCAGAAAAGCTCCAGATTCCATTGACTTTGTCGCCTGCTTTAAAAAAATAAAAATTAAAAAGCTAGTTTATCACAGTGATGAGAAAAATAACTAATATAGCTCTTACAATGTAGAGCAATGAAACAATGATATCTCCTTCACATCAGGATGGCAGAAAAAATAAATGATCATCCAGATAAGCTGCTTGTCATGTAAATTAAATAAAAAAAACACAGTTGTCATTAACTTCTCCAGGTAAGATGTGATTGTTGGTTGTATAGTCATGTTATTTTGCTCAATAAAATTAAAAGAATGGACATGCACAGTCAGAAGCAGACAGAAAATCTCAACAGGAGTTACAAACAACAACAATAAAAAATACCTTCATAGCCTTCATAACCTGGGAAGACCTGGATTTTCACTGTTGTAGTCAGCGTTCTAGTTGCTGCGCAGAAAGAAACCAAGCAAAATCGGCTTGTGGAGGAATGGGTTTATTTGGCTTACGGACTTGAGGGGAGACTCCATCCTGGCAGGGAAAATGATGGCATGAGCAGAGGGGTGGACATCACCTCCACCACAGCATTGCAAACAATGGCAGGAAGGTGTGCCAAACACTGGCAATGGAAAAATGACTTATTACCCCATATGCCTGCCCCCAACAATACAGCTCCAGTGAGGTTAAAAAACCCAAACTGCCATTAGCTGAGGATCTATCAATCAGAACACATTCATTTGTTTGTGGGGGACACCTGGATCAAACCATGACACTCATATTCTCCATAACATAAGTAGTTTAATATATTTTACCTGTTTTTAAGTCCTAAAAGAAATTATAAATTAATAAATGGTTTTGAGACTTAGTTTCATTAATTAATAATAACTATTGAAATAAAAAATAGCTCATTAATGATAATTTTATGAAGAACCTCCACTTAAAATACTATACATTTTCTGATAGGCTTCTGAAGATTCCATTTATAATATAACCCCATTTTCTTCTTTCCAAGATAGAGAAATCAATTGTTAGTGAAAGGAGAAAGCATCCTTTAAGCTCAGGAAAAATAGAAAGGATACCGTCTGTTCAGGTATGCTCTGCTATACAGTGTTGTTATTTCCCAGATATCATTTCAAATGACACAAGAATTTAAAGTAATTAGTGAAAGCTTGTCATAAAGCATAAGTAGAGCAAAGAAAAACAATTAAAAATAGGTAGATACACTCATTCCTCTTCTAGAGATACGTGTGAAGAAGGGAAAGTCAGAACCAAGCCAAAGCCAAGAGAGATTGCACAGGAATGGAAACACCAATAATATTTATGAGAGAAAAAAATAAAACTAGAAAACTTATGTTTTATCACCAAAAAAGCAAGTCAGAAAAAAAATAAATTTTACTCTCATGAGTATCACTTACAAGTTTTGAAACAATTGGGTAACTCTTTATTGCAATCCATGTATACATGATGCCTAATTATAGCATGTGCTAAGAATCAGAAATGTTCAAGTAATGTAAAATGATTAAATGAGACAAAAGGCAGCTTTGCTTAATGTTTATCATACACAAGGGGTCTTGATTTCTCTACCCTTTAGAAGCACAAACAACTTGTACATTGGTCTCTGACACATAGAGATCTTGAAAAAGAAAGCAAAACTGACAACTACTCTTCTTAGATCTCTATCAGAGATGAGATTCTGTGCAGTTATAGTCCCTATAACTGGAAAGAAATAGACACAGGAAATCACAACTCAGATGCAGAAACTTGCAGTAGGAGCTCATATGGGAAGGACTATTTACACTATTATCTACAAGTTGCTGGAACATTAGTGCAGGCCAGGTTGAGCTAAAAACTTTGCCAAAATCATGGCTATCCTTAAAAGACAGTAAATTATGTTTCTGGGATCACAAAACTAAGTGTCAAGGCCGTGATGCTGGCCCAGGTATGTCCGATAGCTTTATGCTCTGAATGAGTTCAGCATTTCATGAAAATTTACAAAGTAGAAGTGATGCTAAAACCTTCAGAATGAAGAAGCTCAGATGATGTGAAATCATATTAAGAGGAAAAATCAAAATGGCTACATAAAGTATGATTTAGGTAAAAAACAAATCTCAGCTCATAGATTTTTAAAATTGTGATAACCTATGAAAATTGACTTCTTTGTATTGTGATATCTGTTAGAACTATGCTCTATTCTCCACCCTCTGGAAAAAGATGCATGCAGGTGGCAGAAGTCTTGACAATTCTCTATTTACAGTGATAACACACATGCTACTTAAACATCCCACAAATGATTTCACATGCCTGATCTCTAGCAGTTGTCAGTAAGATAGATAGCATACAGAAGGCTTGAGGGAGCGCTATGAGACAGAAAGAGCTTCCATCACAACTGAATTGGGTCTTAGACTTCAGTGAATGATGAATAACTGCAATTTGTTAATCTACTGAGATGGTTGACTGTTCTGTTACAAATGTATATCCTGAATTTTTTCTCGTGGTGGGATAAAGGGATTTACAACAAGTTTTAATTTTGTGAATTTTGTGTGTGTGTTATTCATGAAAATGTGTATTGTATGGGCTGTGTGAGGGTGTGAATAGAATAAATAAACAGAATAAATATAGCTATCATCTGCTATGTCATAGGGTCCTGGTTAAATCCTCAGAATAGAAATACTTACAGGTGCTGTAGTTAGTTCCATGTTGCTGGAACAAACATCCAACCAGACACAGTTTATGAGAGGAATGGGTTTATTTCAGACTTACAGATCCAGGGTAATTTCTAACAATGGAAGAAGAAGTTGGTTCCTTTTCATAGATGCAAAGTGAGTTCCAGGTCAGCATGGGCTAGAGTGAGATCCTACCTCCAAAAAATAAATAAATAAATAAATAAATAAATAAATAAATAAATAAATAAATAAATAAGAGAGAAAAAGAAAGAAAGAGCTCTATTGCTGCCATTAAGGAGGAAGGAATCATAAGCCATGAGATACTTGAAGTATCTGGAAGATAGAAAAAGTCAAAGGAAGAAATTCTCCCTATATGCTTCAGAGGGAAGCACGATTCTGACCACAGGTTTATCCAGGAAAGCAGGTTTTACTATCTGGCTACTTGCTTGTTGAGGAAATTAATTGTGTTGTATGAGAACTCTAATAAACCATCCTTAAGTCATTACCTTCTACGCTCCTTTTTTCTTTCATTTTCCTCCTCTTCACTTCCCTCATCTCCCTTCCCTTTGTTTTCGATATTTTTCTGTACTATTTTGGGGATCTATTTTGTGTTTATGGCTTGGGAAACTAGATGTGTATGACTCCTATTTTTTTTTCAGACAACAATCATCCCTACACAATTCTTCACTAGTTATCTTTTTCTTTTGGACAAAAAGGCAACTTAAAATCACAAATTTATTTTTTTTAAATGACAAAATCCCTGATTTGTTCTCCTGCCCTCCACACATTCAGTCTGTCCTCTGTCATTAATGTCCATTCCAAATTTCTTTCAGTTCCTCTGTCCAAAAGTTTTGTATTTATCACTGAACCTTTTCTAGCTTTCACACCTGTATCCAACCAGAGGAAATCTCATTATTTCTGCCATTAGAATACATGGAAATCATATTTGATACGACCCCTCCTTCACTTCACTTACTCTTACTTCTACTTGATTTTTGAAAAATAGTTTTACATTGAATGATCTTCACATTAATTTGGTTCCTTATCTTTAGGACTAGTTTAACATAGCCCAAATGATTAAAGTAGCCCAAGCCTCCATATTAGCTTTCCTTGACAAACCCAATGTCTTCATGATGATGTATCAACAATTTATATGACCTCTCCACTTTTTTTTAGATGTCCTGCCTGCTTAGACACTTGCTTCATTTACCTTCATCACTAATGAGAAAAGCGGCCCGTTCCCATGTTTCATGCTCCCTCAATACTAGTATGGAGTAACAGTGCTCTCCCTAGATTGTTCTGGCAAATAGCTACATGACTCAATTCTCTTGTTGCCATTTTTTTTTAATCAGTGAGGCCTTCTTTTTGTTCCTTTTATTCAATGTCCTAAAATTTTCACTTTATCTACTTGATTTTTATGATTAATTCTGCTCATCCTTTATCTCACATTTACATATTCATTCATTCCTTGTCTGTTATTACTAGAAAATAAACTTCATTGTTGTATCAACTTTATTACTATTTTTTTGCTATGTTTTCAGTGTCAAGAAAATTAACCAGCACATACTAGGTGCATGTGCATTATTATAAGTCATTTTCAAATAAAGATACTTTCTGCAAGTAGATTTTTAGATCATTGATATAATGGGAATAAGAGCAGAGGTCATGCCCCTTATGAATCAGTTTCATCTTTTCAGAAATTAATTATTTAATCCACTTTTCATGCAAGAAATACTGATGATTTGCTGTGATCACATTACTCGAATGACATCATAAGAAATACAGCAAGGAAGACAGTATATATTTTTTAGAAATTCTTTAATCAGGATTGAAGAAAGTCAAAAGGCATGATATTATATGCGAAACTATACTAAGAATGACACTAAAAACGAAAGTAAATATGTTATATATGGAAAAATTTATTTAAATGAAACTGAATAATTAAACATATATAAAAGTAATGCTTTCTGAGTCTATAGAACCTGTCTCTCAACCAAGGGTTATATTTCACTCTATTTCTTCACCAGGGGCACCCAGTCAGCTAATATGTTAATTACAGTGAACTCTGAAGTACTAGGTTGCTCATGACCCTAACATATACAAGACATTTAAATTCATTTATATTAAGCTCTGATATATATTAATCTTATTTGATATATAGAAAGGCATGCTGTGTCAAATATTGTACAACATCATCATTCTGCTATGTGTGTCTAAGCGCACTTTCCCCAAAATAGATTAAATCGCTTCCGTATATTCTCCATAAGATGGATAGATTCTGCTAGCATCATAGATTTATCTTTTCTTAGATTCGCCAAAGCCCAAAATAATACTGCAAAGTTAGGTCATCCCTCTTGTAAATATTCATCATCGTGCCACAAGTTGGTTCCAGGGACACAGTGTAGATAGACCAAGACCAATCCATCACTTTTATTCAAAGGAGTATATAGTATAAGGACTGCAAATAGCAGCATTTTATTTAGATATGGCAGTAGGCATTTTTATCATTGACGTTCTCTGTGTTATTCAGAGTAGAATTTAATGTGGTATATGTAGATTTCCTTTATAGTCTTTATGCCCCAAATATCTAAATATCATATAAGATATATTAATAGAGGAGATGGAGGGAAGCATGCATTTAAGTTAATAGTGAGAATTCATAAATGATAGTAAAAGAAAATCAGTAAGATTAAATGGCTAAAATATAGTCTTATAGAAAATTAATTCCAACAGAGATAATCATAGTTATCTGAAATCCGTCATCAGAAGAGAAGTATATTGTATTAACCAAAAAACTCTGTACCTGCTCAAACTCATGCCCTCTTCCATTTTCATTTCCTTTACTCTGTTTCATTCTTAAAGTGATCCTACTCCCAGAGAAAAAGAATTGTCAAGACTTCAATTATTAGGTAAGCACATGTATTAGGAAAATATCTTGAATTAGGCTGCATACTACAAACTCTAATAGCTTTAGAATCTGACTATATTGTAGCCCCCATCATTGTCATGCACTAGTTGTAGAAGCTCTGACATATCATGAGACCTTGTAGAGCTATGGCTTCCTTTAATGGAAAATGAGAAGAACTATATACATGTTACTCGTGTTAGGACAATGTAAAATTCCCATGAAATATACATTTGATAGTTTTATTGTAAAATCATAGAAGCATTGAATTGTAAAGTACATTTTATCCTAGTATACAAGAATCTGGGTGCCAATCATTAATCTGTATATGTCGCTTGGATATGATTAACAGAGAAGGCAATGGGGTTGTATGACATTGACAATGCTTGAGCCATAGACATCTGGTGGACATCTGGTAGACCAGCCAGCACTGAATCTCAGGCTGACAAAGAATCAATACATTACATGTTTATGGACTCAGTACAGTGAGGTCCTTCTGGGTGGGTACCAGCAACAGCTGTGGGATCGTGAATACCATCAATTTTTAGACATGGAGGACAAAGGATGTTAAATAGAATGTAAAATCAAAACAGAAGAGCCACTATTTTGCAAGAGGAGGGGTCTCAGTGGATAGTGGAGTTTGGAGGGGGAAAAAAGGAGGGTAATGGAATAGGAATACAGTCAAATTATAGTTTGTTCATGTATTAACATTCTAAATTTAAATGAGAGGTACAAAAAGATGTCACTTGTGTTGAATTGGAAATGAATTGGTTGCAAGCAGGCAGGCATCATCAAAACCTACAATATGAGCTGTCAAGATTGCTCAACAGTTAAGGTACTTGCCTGCAAAACCTGATGACCTGGTTTAGATTCTCCAGTACCCACATAAAGCCAGATGCACAAAGTAGCACACACATTTACAGTGGCTGCTGGCCCTGGTGCCTGCATTCTCCTTGTCTGCCTCTCTTCTCTCTATCTCTCTCTGCTTATAAATAAATATATAAAATATTTTCAAGAACCCTACAATATTAATTGCACTTCCTCACTGTGTTTTAAAATCTCAAAAAATATCTAACTCAGAGCCCGTTGGGAAAAAAACCTGCATTACTAACACATTAAAATACCCAAAACTTATTTCCAAAGTGCTCCAAGTCTCAGGTGTGCTTTGGATACTTTGAAACAAGTATGATACTATAGAATGCAATCATGGGTTAGAATAACATTAATGGAGTTTATAGGTCATTCAGTATTTCCAATAACCCTAAAGACCCAGGTATTCAAATATATCAATGCACAGATATACGTAAGTGTAGGAAAGATCTTCAATTTGGTTTTATAACCTGGAGGGTTGGGGTGATCTTTGCTAGCATTGCTGTAGGCTCATGCAAGAAAGGGCATGGGATGATTTTTCATTGTTTGAATTTTGATAATTGTTACTTTCCCCAGGAGCACCTACAAGGTGATGCTTCTGCCTGGACCAAATAGGGATATTTGGTGACTGGATGAAATGTTGAAGAGTCCAACATTATTTCTTTACACAGCAACGACGCTCTGGGAACAATGCCACATCTATATTTCTGCCTTGTCATCCCTCTGCCTTGCTTGGTTTCCAATTTTCCTTCATAAGTATTTTTTTTTCATATACAAACACATTCAAAGAACCCACTGCACAAGAATCTGCTGTTTTGGGACCTGAACTAAAATAATTCATAATACAAATTATCCTAGGAAACACACTCTAAGAGTTGGCTCACTGCTTACCAATGTAAAATAGGGGACTGTAGGGGACTGAATCACTCAAAAAAGGCAAATATCAATTATCCCTGGAATATCCAGGAAGGACAATTGAAAAAGTTTTCTTTTTTATTGACGTAGCAGGGAATTCAGGTAGAAGAGCTACAGTAGGGTGTATAGCTCCGACTTTTGAGAGTTTTTTTTTTTTTAGTGAAAAAAAGTTACACACATGCTTTACTGTGAATCACTGATTTTTTTGCATAAATGTGAGGTGAGGTGAAGTGATATTCTAAATAATAAAAAGTATGAGCACCAATTTGTATGTTTCACAGCATTTGAAGAGCCTTCCTTCTCCTGGAGCCACATAGCATATTGAACTGAATTTTTTTTGAACTGAATTTTACATGTACAGTTAATTGCAAAAATATCCTAATCTAAGAGGAAGTTTGACTTTCAGTCAGTGCAGTAACGTTGCTGTGGCAATTGGCTGTTCTGATTCAAGAGCCCCAAATCTCCCATTGCAGAGAACTCTTGGCTTTCAGAAATCACCAGCTCCATCAGATAGTGGTTTCTGCTTTGACTAACAACTAGGGAGGGTTCTGAGGAGACAATGCTTCATTCTCTCAAGATCTGTGGAGATCTTTCCACTGTGCCAAAGGTTCATGGGTGCACTGTTAATAAACTTTCCAAATTAAGGGAGACTAAAATCACAAATGCTAAAGTTACATAAAGTTAATGTGTTATATACAGAGAGAGTCAAATGTGATGTACTCTTCTTTTAAATCTATATTGTATTTGATTAGGCATTCTGTTTGTGAACCTTACTAAATCAAACACATTATACTGTTTGTTCCCTCCTAATTGATTCACCTGCCTAGAATTCTTCTTGTCATGAATATATACTCAACACATCTCAGTGAAAATTTAAAATACAAGGTCAATGTGTGTCATCTGAAATATCTAGCATAGACAGTCATTAGAAAAGACTCAGGTTATACAACCAAGTTAATCTTCCTATGATAACATTAAATCATCAGCATCAAACACAAATATGCAAAATGGATGTCAATGAAATTAGAGAACAAAATTAAACTCACATTTTAGTCATATCCTCCTTCTGATCATAACTTTTACATCACTTACCAATCTATATCTACTTCTAATTTCAGCTTTATTCTAAATTAATTGTGGGTTGGTTGAAATAAAACAGTTTTCACTCAACTTTCATATATTATCTATTCATTTCTCTTTCTTATATTTCATATTTTAATAATGAATTTGTTTTACATGGCTAGGCAGTAGAGAAAAAAATAGAATAGAAAATACAGAATTGAAAAAAATCACCCAGAGGGAAATAGTTAATAAAAGATTTACTTGGTGCTACATACTCAGTAAATTCATTCTTGGGGTTGACAGTATCTGTTATAAAAAGAGCTTGAGGAAATGGGGTATCTACATTGATCATTCATCTTATTTAACCTAATTCTCTGTATTTGTTTTGTCTTGGGGCTGTGTTGCTGAGATGTCTTCCGATCTTACTATTGTGGCATTGGCTCACAAATTCAAGAACCCTGTAGAAGCTCTTCTGTCTCAATTACTTGTATTTCAGTTTCACTATACACAGATCATTCTTTTTTAATATTTTACTTATTCATTTTCAAGCAGAGAGAGACAGAGACAGAGAGAGAATGCAAGCACACCAGGGCCACCACCCCATGAGTCTGGCATATGTGGACACTGGGGAATTGAACCCAGGACCTTAGGCACTGGAGGCAAGTGCCTTAACTGCTGAGCCATCTCTCCAGCCTTATACACAGATCATATTTGTCTGAGTAAAATGGCGTTGCAATTCTAATATTCAGCATGAAAGGTGTCAAATAATTCATTAAACAACACTTAATTATTTAAGACGTGATTATTTTTGGAACAATGATCAGATAAGAATTCCTGCTAGAAATTCAAAAAGATATTACCTATATACCTATAGCATATCTCTCTATAGAGAGGGAGACAGATAAAGAGAGAGAGAGAGAGAGAGAGAGAGAGATTATGAGCACTCTACCTGCCTATTTTTCACTTGAGACACATAAAGATAAAATATAATAAATGTTCATTTTCATGTGTTTTCTTGATTTTGACTGAAGAGAAAAAAACATGGCTGCTTATAGTAGAGACTATAGAAACTACTTTTGAATTTATTTCTCCTCTCACGTCATTACTTTCATCCCAGCAACCAACTTTCCTTCTTGCCTTACTTTCTTCTATTTTCTTTTAGAGAAAGCTATTGCAACATCCCATTACACACAAAAAGAGAGTTGATGGCTAGGAGGTGGCTCAGTAGTTGAAGTCACTTACTTTCAAAACCTACAGGCTTGGATTTGATTCCCCAGACCCATGTAATGCCAAAGCAAAAAGTTATGTGTTTCTGGAGTTTGCTAGCAGGGGTAAAAGACTCTGATGTTCTTTCTTTTCCAATATCTCTCTGCTCTCTCTCTCTCTCTGCTCTCTCTCTCTCTCTGTCTCTCTCGTTCTCTCTCTCCTCTCTTCTTGCAAATAAATAAATTTTTAAAAAAGGAATTGAGAAAAATCTAAATCTTAAATAAAATTTCAGGATTTTTTGCATGTCACTTGAAATGACCTTTACTCTATTTAGCATAATACATTTATCTTACTCTTCTTTAATTTTATAAACTATGTAACAGAATTCATGAGAAGTTACATTATATTTAAAATTTCCATCTTCAAAAATTTTTCCTCATTTCTTGGTTAGCTCATTTGAACATAACCACTTTTAGTTAATTAGTGTAAGACTTGTGTGCCATAAAAATATTTCTCCAGATGTGCTACATTTGACCAAAATGTAACATTCCACTTTAAAAAAAATGTGTCAGACTGTGCTCAAACCGTTGGAATGCTCACCCATATAATATTTGAAAAAATCTGTTGCTACTTATTATGAAATATAGAAATATGTAATTTATAGAATCATCTAAATTTTACAAAGTGAAAAGTTGAATGTGGATGATATAATTCATATAATAAAATTAGAGACATTACAAGTCATGGCAAATTATCTGATAATAGTATTAAAAGTCAGTTTGAGCTCCATGCTGCTTTGTTACAGAAGGTAATTTAACAAGTAAGCAAAGATGAGAAATTGAAATGAGAAAGTCTTTTTTCTAAAAATAAAAAATAATATTTCACCGTTTTAGCTGTCTGTACTTTAATATATTCTATATAAACCTTTAAAATGAAATGATAAATAATTCAACACTGGATTAATCATCAGCAATTTCATCAAGTACATTGACTGTGAGACAGATGCTAAGAAAGCATATGGATGAAAATGCAAGTCACACATGAAGTGTAATTGCATATTTTTTCAATGTAATACGCTTAGTAAAGTGTATGATAGGAAAGGCACACCTTGCAGTGATAGGTGGCTTCTACTCAGCAGTTATCTTTTAAGCTAGTAAATCTATAGCCGCAAACTTCCAAAATTTAACTAGTCAAAATTCAAATGTGTTTCCTTTTTTATAGACTGATTTATAAATAAGCATGATAACTAATGAGAAATTTAGTTACATCTTTAGATGAAAAATAAACAGTATAAAAGTACTAGTAGTTGACACAAATTCCTTCCTCCATATAAGAATACAGTCTGTGTTTTGGAAAAGCTCTTTTACTTGGGCTTCAAGAAAGATCAATCAGGTAAAAACTATGGTGATTTTTTTCAATTTCACAAATAGGGCAATGAAGCAATTGGAAAAGCTAAGGAGTTTGGACAATGCTATACAGAAATGACACAATCTTTTGTATATGTGTTCTTAAATTTTGCAAGACAGATCTTCCTTCATTCCAAGTGACTGATGCATTTCATAAAGAATAAAACTTTAGATGGGAACAATGATTTTATTAGCCCAGAGATTTCAGCCAATGTCAGCCATTTATTTCTCAGAGGTCAGTTACCCTTCTATTACGACACCCTAAAAGTCATGAAATCCTCCCTGTAATTTTTTAATGAATCTATGTTCCCATTTATGCCTTATTTTTTAGAGTGAACTTATAACTCATTTGAAAGTATCATTTAAACATACATACACATTAAAACACAGTTTTGGTGCTCTCAAATTTATATTTCTGCCATTGGCATATGCTTTTGTCATAAATGATAATTTTAAATCTGTCTCAGGAATATTTATTCTTAAATGAATACCTTCAGAAAATAGGCATCTGGAAAATACTCTCCAACTCATTGTTTGAAGCTAGAATACGTTTCTATTAAAACCCATTACTTTCATTAATAAAAGTAGACACAAAAGACTATATAAGTATTAGTGATCACCTCTAGTAAAACATAATATATCATGTTATAGTTGAGTTTATTCAAGGAAAACAAACATAGTATAATCTTAGAAATTATGAATGGCTATGTACATACAATTTGTATTAACATTCAAATATCAGTTATTAATGGAGAAACTTATTTTACTAAATTCATTATATGTTCATTAAAATTCCTAGCACATTAATAATATGTCATAAATTAACCTTATAAAATACATATAATTAAAAAGTTTGCAGTATGAATATTTCTGAATAAGAAGAAATAAGACTCAATGTACAGGTCAATATTTTTTATAGTGTCCATGAGAATTTTCTATAAACTGTTGATGCAAAACAATTGATTATTCCCACTGGTATAGAGGTCATAAATCTAGAATCATTGAATAAAACTGCGAAGGCAACAGGGCTGGGTTTCCTCTGGAAGTTGTTAATGGCCATCTGTTCTTTACCTCTTTTAGTACAGCTTCTGGAATCCTGTGCTTTGTCATTGCATCAACCACATCGCTGCTTCCTTAGTCCATCCCTTTTCCTAGCTTGCCTGGGCCAAGCCATTCAGCCTCTTTTGAGGACATGATTGATAGCATTTAGTGTTTAAATAAAAAGATGATGAATAATTTTCTGCATTAGTTATTATTTTGCTATTAATGTACACACAGTCATTCTTCAAGGAATACTGTCCAGATTAGAACCAAGTGGACAACACGGGATAACCTCCCATCTTTTTAAAATATTTTTATTCATTCATTTTCAAGCAGAGAGATGAGAAAGAAGGGAGAGAGGGAGAGAGAGAGAGAGAGAGAGAGAGAGAGAGAGAGAGAGAGAGGACCAGGACCACCACCTTCTGGGTGTGGTTTATGTGAGTCCTAGGGAATTGAACCCTGGGCCTTAGGCACTGGAGGCAAGTGCCTTAACCGCTGAGCTATCTCTCCAGCCCTAACCTCCCATCTTGAAATCCTTATTTTTAAGCACTTTAAAGAATTTTTGTTAAAAAAACACCTTTGTAGATTAAAGGAAATAGAATACAGTTTTCATTTGGGGGAAACAATTTTCAGCCTACCACAAAATATAGAAGTATTTTAAATAAAGTAAAGGGCTAGGGGAAGAGATAATGAAAACTAAAGAGTTTATAATAAGTCACATGGAAACCTATTTGTTTTAGTTAATGTATACATATATATATATATATATATCATAATTATATATTATAACTATATAGTTACAATAGATATGTATTATTACTATATATAACTATATTATATATCAATATATATGAGTTTAGGCACAAGTACCTGGGAGTGCTACAAAAGCTGTGTGCAGAAGCCATAGGTTGACACAGAAAAAAATCTCAGAGCCAGAGTTGAGATAATTCCCAGTGCAATGTAGGTATGTGGGGTCTGTGAGGTCCCCTAAACAGTATCAGCTATTGCCAAAGCTCTATGTTGCCAACTAGAACCAGATGGCAAGCCTCAATTAATGAAGATACCACATGCTTCAGATGCAGGACACTGAGAAATCAAGTTGGAACAAAACTAGACCTCCTCCTTGCTCACTAACCATCATAGTGTTTGAAAGTGCTATGCAGTCTACTAGAGGAGAAATCAAGAGATCAGAAGTCAAGCAGCAGTGGACTTTGCAAACTGGACAACTGGTCACCCAAGTAAGATTCACCCACTAATGCAACAGTGGCATATCAGTTATGGGAATTACCAAATGTTCTCTAATTTAATCTGAGGCCTACTCCAGGGGAAAGATTTCATGCCTGATACTAAAAACCTTGTCAAATGTGACCCCAGGAAGGTCACAAGCTTTAGTGGGGAAGTTCCTCCTGTCGTTTAGCTACACAGGCGTATCATACCTACCAAAATGACATTGAATACTTATGTTTATGCATATATGTTAGAGCTACTCTCACTTTTGGTTTAAGATGTCTTTCTGTTCAGATGGTTGTGACTGCTGAGGAGAGGCAAAGTTCACCAAGGTGCTGAGAAGTGATATTGGAGTGTACAGAACTTAATGAAGCATCTCTTTCATTCTCTCCATTGACTCAGGCTTTGTAGTGGAGGAGGTGGTGGAAAGAATACAAAAGTTACAGGATGTGGAGGGGTACTTTGGAAACCAGTCTCCCTGACATAAAGTTACTTTTTTATTCATGACCTCATAGCTACTGTTGTTATCTGCACAAAACCTGAGTAATATTGTGCTTCCCAACAGGGTGTCATGGATGGTGAAGGATTTAAAAAAAATAACAAAGACATCAAAATAGTAGAGGAATAGTAGGGAAAAAGTGGAGTTTCGGGAGAGGGGCAAAAGAGGATGGTGGAAGGAGATTCTGTGAATAGTTTTAATAAAGTCTTTTTAAATTTTAATTAAAAATAAAACAATTTATTCATAATTATTGATAATATTACTGTTTATAATTGAAGATTTAATATCACTATTCATGCATTATCATTCATTTTTATTTCATGAGCAATATCTTATGTATGTATGAAAAAGTATGTAGAAAAAGTTAGACAGTAAAAACACCCTTAAAAATCTAATGGAAACAAAAATTACCTGTCATATCTGATTAGCATTAAACATCTAAGAACCTATAGACATATATTTTGACATTACTCATAGTTGGCTCAGTTGAGGTGACCACAGTAAGTGCTTTCTTCAGCCTATATTAGAGCCCTTGTTGAATGTTAATATTAAGCTTATTGATGGATTCTGACCCAAATTTTTAAACATAGTAAACACTCTATAAATATGTATTATAGTGGATTAGCTACTAAAATCATAATAAAGTGTAACTGTGGAATTCACAATGAAACTCAAATATGAATGTCTCATATGCATATGTTATGAATGTAATTTCTTGAGAAAATTTTCACAGTATTTCATAATATCTACTAAAATTCCAGACCAGGATCAACCAGTTTAAAATTCAACAATAATAATAATTATATTATATTATGTTATATTATATTATATATTATATTATATTATAGTGGGTTTCTAACACCATAGTTAAATTGTTCAGTTGATCCAAAACAGAACCAGGACTATTTAGAAATCCAAGCAAAGTGTTTAGATGTCAGTGTCAAACAGTCAATTTGAAATATTGTGTTTTCATAATTATTTACATGAGGGAAAAATAGGGTATGGGGAAATTGCTCAGTGGTTAAAGGCTTGCAAAGCCTGCCAGGTTCTGGTTCACATAAATCCAGATGCACAAAGTGACTTATGCATCTGACATTCCTTTGCTGTGACAGGAAGTCCTGGTGCACCCATTCATTCTCTCTCTCTCTCTCAATAAAATATTTTAAAATATTATTTTGATTGCCACTCTGCTATGCCTCCTATTGGGTTGTGTGCCAACCTAACACTTCATACCTTGTATTACATCTTTCTTTTTACACCTCAAATATGCCAAACTCTTTCCTGTACTGGAATCACAGGATAAGATGCTTCCCTCTTATTCCTGGACAGCGTTTTCCCCGTATCTTCCTTTACCTCAAATTGCACTCAGTCCTAAGACTCTAAATTCAATATTCTCCTTAAGGAAGCTTTATTCCCAACATATTGGGTTCTGCCCCTCCTCCACACTGAGTAGTCTAGTTTTATGCTTTCTACCTCAGCATTTCTTTCTACTGTAATTCATTTTGGGTCCATTATCAGAAGGATGTTTTGAGAACAAGACTTGTGAGGTCATGAGGTCATAGCTACCTAAACTGGAAGGACGACTTGTACCAAATGCTAGTTGAAAAAGAAAAAAAAAAGATCAAATTTATATTAATATATTAATATTAATATTAACAATCTACTAATGATGACACAGAATACTATGACTTTCTAAAACCCTAGTTTTAACGAAGTGCAATTTAATTTTGATTAAAGGTATTGGTTTAATTAAATTTTAGTTATTTATAATTATAAATAAAATATCATTGTTTTTATTGATGAATATTATTTTCTATTATAAATTTTATAAAGAGTTTTTAACAAAACAAGGAAAACATGCACCTATTAAGTTCAGTATGTGTAGCAGATTGGTTTCCAGGGAGGGATCTAAGTGCACCGGCAAAGAAACAATTATTTTTTTTTCTTTAACAATTTAGATTAAAAAGATTTTTAACTCAAGTCCAATATTTGGTCATAAACATCATAATAATGAAAAATTTTGTGCACAGGAAGTAGACTAAAGGCTTAAATAATTAAGACAGCTCAATGAGCCAGGCACATGTCCTATACATCCAAGGCACTGTGCTCCCCTCTGGGATTGAAGGGAAAATCAGACAATCATGCCCCTAAACTGCCCAGTCATTAGGCTGGACAATTTAGCATTTTGCTTAAAACACTTGAAGTTTTTACAAAGGAGCTCCCCAAGCTCTTGCGAGAATATGTTTTGTACCTAAGCACATCTCACAGTTTGGATAATTTCAGGGTGCTGAATCTACCTTTTTCTATTAAATCTTCTGAAGAGACTGCAATCCAGAACATGAGTGGGAATCACATATCTTCAACAATATTACAATAGATACTGTAATATTACTATATTATTACATTATATTGTGAAATGTTAACACTGAGATAAAACAAATAAAACCCAAGTTCCAAGTAGTCAAAGCTTTTATACACTTGATTTAAACCTATCCCCTAGTATCTGAAATAGTACTTCTATATCAAATATTTTTTTTCTTTGCTGGCACACTTAGCATCCTGCCTGGGCACCTGCTACACATCACATTGATGGATTTAGTGCCTATTTTCCCTTAGGTGTGGGCCTAGCATCAATTTTCTTTCACATGTGGAGGGATAGCAGAGAGCATTTTGGATGTACTGTAAGGATACATGTACCATCCTACAGTAGTCTCACATACAGAATCTATATTGTGTGGAGAGAGAGAGAGAGAGAGAGAGAGAGAGAGAGAGAGAGAGAGAGAGAGAGAGAGATTCAGTAAAGGAAATTCTTCTTCACAAGCCACAGTATATTCCTGTCTGGATTAGGAATTTGCAATAGTAACTATTCTAACTACTGTGATCAAATACTGAACACAAAGCAAGCTACGAGGTAAGAATTTAGTTTGGGCTCAGTGTTTTAGAAGGTCAAGCCTGCCATAGTGAGGAATACATGGTATAATTCATGGTGGTGGGAGCAGTCTCTGGGACTTCCACATTTTTGATGAATCAGCAAGGAGATAAACCCAAAGAAGAATCACAGTGAGAATGTGATCCTAATGGCACTACAGTTCATGACGTCGATGTATTTTTTCACATTTAACATCAGTTACCCTGAAGAGCTCTGTGTGCTGTAGAATGAACTGGAGAAGGTAACCAAGTACACGTTAGATGCTACCCAATGAAACACAACCATTTCATGATGCCTGTCTTTAACTCTGGATGCTCCCCAGATCAAATATTGTATTCTGGGGTGCCCTGGCTATGGCACAGAAACTGACCACATCTACCAGTGCACCACAGCTGAAGGTTAGCTAGGGAAAATGGATCTTTCACTGCAACCATCTAGCTGCTTTTTTCACTCCACAAAGGATTACAAATTATTATAACCCACAGAAAACTAAGCTCTTAAAAGAAATAGGCCACTTTAGCCTCAGAACTCAGATATAACCCTTATTAAACAATGCTTGTATGAAGTGAAATATCCTAAACATGACAACTGTGGAACAATTCAGGATCTGCCAATCATTGAGCAACACTTCACTCCAGGTAAGCGTGGCAATGACATCTCTCCATTGTGTTCCAAGGCATCTCAAAGTCTCTAAGAAATCCCACTCTATCATTAAGGCAGGTACTGTCAAACTGACTAACCTATTTTTATTTTAAATTCAAGCACTTGTTCATCATCACTGGCTTCTGTTGCTTTGCCTCGTCTCCTCCATGTCTCTTTGTCATTGCTGTGGAACGTTCCTTTAATGCAGTACCAGGTTGATAAGTGATGCCACAACCCACACTACATCTCAGTAGAAATGACATGCTAGAGTGCAAGGAAAATATATTTTGGGAATCTGACTCAAGTGAGTTGTGGGACAGAGCAAATACAGGAAACACACATGCCAAGACAGAGCTATCCTATCCAGCCCTTTTTGTAGACAGCAAGTAGATTTTAAAAAGCAGCGAAATGGTGTCAGGTGCCATTAACAGCGTTGTTTTTCTCTTTGTCTCTCTTACACTGTCCATCCCTGTCCAAGCTGGCATACACTACAAACTCAGAGAAATACATTGTCTTGCTGCATCCCAAACTTCATTTAATATGAGTCTCTGAAGATATATTTGAACGCCTTCATCCTACAGACTCTCATTCTGTGCTCTGCGTTTGCCCTTGGCACACAGAGAGCAGCTGTTTTGTGCTTTTTCCCCTGCACATATTTCAGGCAACCAAAGCATTAGTGACCTGCTCATGATCACAGAGGCTCTCAAGGCCAATGGCCATTCACACATTTCTGTCTAGCTTTACTCATTATGATTTCTGTCTCTGGTTAGATTCATACTGAGTTAATTTCCACTGCATCTAGGGAAGTCAAATCAGGTTTTAAACCTGTAAGTTGTAAACCACAGAGTCTACCTTGGGAAATCTAGGACACTAACTTCTTAAATGGCAGGACCATGCAAGCCAAGCAAGAGTTTCTGAGCTCAGCAGCCTCTGAGCCAGTAAGCAGCTGGCTCCATTTAAACGGGTTAAAAATAGACTAACCAGCAGTTAAAATTTTCAGCACAGCAAAAAGCAGTGAGGACAAGGTTTATTTTGTGATCTCCAAAGGTTTGCTTCATTGAGTCTGATAATGATGCATGACGTGAAGAATGTTAGCTATAGTCCGGTCTCATGTTACCTGGGTTTTACTTAGTCATCAGTGTAATTTATCTAAAGGCAACTTGCTGCTAAAAAAAAGAGCTCAGCTTGAAGCCTTTGAGCTTAGGCAGCAGGAGTTGCTAGAAATTTTACTGCTGGTAAGGAAACTCTTATTTATGGAATCAGGGATCCCTGTTAACATTTTAACTGCATTGACTTGCAGGCAGGGCACTTTTATTTTACTTACTATTTTATTTATTTATTTGTTATTTGTAAATTGGTCCTGTTTGCAAGAAGTTGGAACTCATGCCAGATTAAAACTGGCCCAACGTCTTAAGAACTCAAGTAGAGTAGAAAAAGCACTAAAATGTATTTAAAGATAGAATATTCTTCCTATTGTAGAAAGTCATTTTTAAAGAAAGATTTGTAAGCAGAAGCTATTATTAGACCCTACTAATTTGGGGTTCTTGAATGGATACAGCTTTTAAGCACACCCGGGCTCTAAAGAGCATGGTAAACATTTTCAGGTTAGATATACCAAGTCTAGATAAAATTTTACTATATTAATAAGAGTAAGTAAATACACATTGTGAAGAATATTTTCAACAATATATGAATTAGTGAAAGTTTAATTCCCATATCAATTAATATCTCATTAAGCACTATGACTAACACTATATAATTTATACTCAGATGACTACCCTTAGATCTTCTGGATTTTCATCAGTCCAAACTGATCAAGATAAAGAAGAAAGGACTGAAAGCTACCTCACCTCTTGATAGATGTGTAGTGATCATTATCTTAAACATAATAAAGAACAGGGATGCTTGAAATTCTAAAAACATACAAATAAGATAAGGGAATTGAACATGAGACTAATTCCTCAGTCCTTAACCTGACATCTTCCTGCCATCAAAATCATCCATTCACCAATACTGATGAAATATCTAGTATTAAATGTACATTATAAGCCCAGCACTGCCTCCAAACAAAGAAGCTCATAATTTGGGGAAAACAATATTATATATCAGATAATTTATACCTTGTGGTGGTTTGAATAAGATGCCCCCCATAAACTCATGTGTTTTTGAGTTCTGAATGTTTCAACCCCATCTAGCAGCAATTTTGGAGGTAGAGCCTTGCTGGAGGGGGTGTGTTGTTGTGGGCAAATTTAGCGATGATACAGCCAGCTCCCCCTTTCCAGAGTTTAGCTTACTCTCCTACTGCTGTTGGTAAGGGGGTGATGTCTAGCCTTTATCTAGCATCAACTCCCTGCTATCATGAATCTTTTCCTTGAGACTGTAAGCCAAAATTGAAAAATTTCTTCCCATCAGTTGCTGTTGTTTGGGAACTTTATTCTAGAAATAAGAAGGTAACTACACCAGAAAACTGGTACCACTGAAGCTGGGTCATTGCAAATAGAAATCTGACTGTGTGGCTTTTTTCCTTTTATGGCTGATTTGTAAGAAGAATAAGGAAGAATATGAAATCTTGGTCTATGAGACACTTTGAAGTTCTGTAAACAGAGTTTGATGGAATGTTCTGGTCAGTTGTCTAGATTGGGCTAGAGACAGTTTTTGTGAGAGCCTAGTTATGTTTTTCCCATGTACTGAGAACATTTGCAGAGTTAAGTTTAAGATGA
The DNA here is from genome assembly GCA_004024765.1 of Zapus hudsonius. NCBI lineage: Eukaryota > Metazoa > Chordata > Mammalia > Rodentia > Dipodidae > Zapus > Zapus hudsonius. The sequence goes on along the minus strand of PVHP010000414.1, from coordinate 94,664 downwards.
AAAGAAATGGATTGGTATAGGCAGCTGGATATGGTATAAAAAGCAGTAAAAGTTTGGACTGAAGATGACAGCCACTTCAGATTCAATTGTTTGAAAGCATGTCACTATTGAGATTGGACCAGCTGTTCTTTATTGGGACAGCAGAAAGAATGCAAAATTTTTTTTGAAGTAATGTTCTTAAATGCCAAAGGAGTAATGTTTTTCAACATTGGCTTCACTCTCCCCTGGATTAACAAATTTGGTAGCCCACCTTGTGCTATGGGAGAATAATAAATTCAGGATGTGCAGCACAATTTGTTGGAGGTGGCACTGGGTGATGTGTGGCAGTTTTGTTGGAGTCCCTGCAATGGAGACATGAGGATGGAAACGTGGGTTGCAGTGGAGACACCAGGAACTGTTGAGATGTGAGGATGATAGAACAGCCAATGAAAGCTGCCATTCCCCAGACTGTGATCAGCTCAGATGGAGGGTTGGAATTAGAAACCCAGAGTCTCTGTCACTGATTACATATATCAGACTTGGAGCTACAGGGTTCCATGTTTACCCTGTTTGTTTTACATCTTGCTTTGGTTCAATATTTTCTTGCAATGACTTATTTTTAGTGCAAAGGCTTACTATATGCAATTATCTGATTTTGTCTTTGCAACTTACAGTTAAGAAACCATGAACTATGGGGATGTTTGAACAATATTGGTATTGAGTTAACTTTGGGGACCTTTAATGTTAGACTGAATGTATCGCATTTTACATCATGGATGGTCATCAGGTTATGAGGTCCAGGGGTAAAATGTTGTTGTCTGAATCAGATGCTCCCCATAAACTCATGTGTTCTGAATACTTGAATGCCAGCTGGTAGCAATTTGGGACATAGAGCCTTGCTAGACAAGGTTTTGGAGGCAGGCTTTGAGGTATTAAAGCCAGATCCCCTTTGCCAGAGTCTGGGTAACTTTCCTGATGCTGGTATCTACCTGATGTTGGCAAAGAGGTGATTTTCAGTCTCTGCTCTTTATCTTTCCCCTGCCACCATGAAGCTTAAGTCAAAATTAAAGCCTTAGCTTCTTCTGCCCTTCCTTATGTGAGGGGGAACTTTGGCTTTCCTGGTTCATTTTCCAGGTAGTTTACCCCCTCTTCAGAGGATTATTTCCTAGAGAGAGAACATTATCTATAGGAGGGACATTTTCTTGGTCTCTTTTCAGGCTGGAAAGAGGGAAAATTTATTTTGCTCGTCTTTCCTGCTTTGTTTTCTTTCTTATTCCTAACCTTCCCTAAAATAAATTTGATAATTTATTCTTCCCATGAGTCTGTTCTCTCAATTCGTTGATGACATAGATGAGAACTCAAGATGTGAGAGGGGTTAGCATGGAACTTTTAATCCCATGAGCATTCTCACACATAATTTTAATGATAGAGAATAGGATCGAGATAGTTTTTCAGACAAAAAGCCAAGGAATACATTGATACCAACCTATTCTGGCCTGACTAGAAAAGAGCCACTCAGAGTCTCTTTCTTATACTTGACTCTGAAAAGCTTTTGAAGGCTTTCCTAATGCCTACAATTCAACTCCTTCCCAGGTTAGTAAACTTCTAAGCCTGGACACATGAGTGTCCACCAGATAATCAAGACCTCTGCCATGCATCTAATCCTTATCATGAGACATTTTCCAACTAAACGCCTCTTAATTTACATTTCCAAGGTTATAAACATTGGAGTGCCATCAGGCAACCAGTTCAGGGCCCTTGCAGCAACTCGCCATGGGAGCTCTACTTTTCTCTTAACCATGTTCTTTCCTACAGAAAATACTTCATAATTTATACTTCACATATGTTTTTCAGTTCTTTGCTAAATTTGGATAAAGACTCGGGTTGGAACGCTAATCTAACTAGGTGCTTAAATCCTGCATCAGTGCCTTCTTGGACAAGGATTGGAAGGACTCCTTAAGGGAGCAGACATGAGGAAAGGCCAGACTCTTCTGATATTTCTGACAAATAGTCAGTTGAAATGACCTAGATTTACTCCTACAGGCAGAGGAGAATTTCCTCACTTAGCCAAGAGCAAGCTTTTCACTTTGGGACCCTTTCTCCCCTAAACTGCCTCAATACCGCCTCTGAATAAGGAACCCTAACTGCTATTAGGAAATAAAGGGTGATGGCTGATGTTTCTTTGAGTTGAACAGGGTCATTGGTTGTGTCAGGTGGGATATTGCTCTAGTGAGTCTATTCAGGGGACCCAGAAGGTTACTTATATAATGCAGGAGGACATTCCTGAATAAAGAATAAAAACAAGTTAGGATGAGGGTATAGACACTTAGTTAACTGGGCTCTTCAGGGTTCCCATTCTTATAGATTTTCAGGCCTTGGTGGGTGATTAGGGGACACAGGAAGGTGGAGTCTGGATCCAAGTGGAACTCCGCAGAGAATGACGAGATGAACAAGGGGCCCACAGCCACAGCCATTAAATCAACACAGGATAAGCCAGTGAGACAGAAACCAACGATTTCAACACAAAGACCCCTAAGCTCACAACCTTAAAGCAACCTTAATATTCATCCACCACTACTCAGGGAGCGGAAAGATTGTGAGAGCCGTGGTCGGGGAGATTATCCAGAGGCGTGGCCAGGAGAACCTGGCTGAATACTAGGCTATCCATGGTCCCCTGTCACAAGGACTGATCCAGACGACCCATGGAGGAGGTTATCCAGTTGAGGGGGGAGGGGAGGGCAGTGGGGAATTGGGGATAACAACTCATTGTTTGCCCACTAAATGTTGTAACTCATTATGGACAATAAAAAACTAAAAAAAAAAAAAAAAACCATCAGCTGAGCAAACAACATCTAAAAATAACCAGAGATTGGCATAATTCTCTTTTATCATAAAGATCCAAAATTCCACTTCTAATGCTGTTCACTAAATGACACAGTAGGGTCTAACATGTAAATTTTATAAAGCAGATGAGATAGTAGCAGAATTACTAAGCATACATACATAGCATTTAACCTTAATAATGCCAAAGGCCAAAGATGTTACTCTGAGCAATATCTATGTGATTTTGTCCCTTCTGGCTATACTTTTCTTGCTACATGCTTAAGACCAAGTTTGTAGCCATAATTTCACTATATATTTTTAAGGTCAGTTAAGGCTCTTTAGGAGGGACTTTTATGGACCTGAGAGGAGCTGTATTGCTCATCATTGGCGCCATTTGTTGGGATGAGTCAGGGCTGTGCTAACCTCCTTTATCTTTCTGATCCAGAGAATAGGTGATTGAAAGGAGTTGCAGGAGCCTCCTAGAAATTGTGAGACCTTCATCTCTAAGGCTTCTTTAACCAGTAAACAGGGACCAAAACATTGGTTGCTCACTTTTACTCCAATGTCTCCAATTTATTTTGGCTGACACATCTCGTCGTTGAGCACCAGGAAAATAAAATGGGAACACAGAACATATCTATACCTTCTGTAATTAGATAAACAGATCCAGTTAAAGATAGCATGAAAATCTTACTACTATTTTATAACATCTAACTTGTCTAGGCTCATGTTAAGCCATATCTAAAGAACAGAATCCCTCCCCTACCCACAGAAACACATACACAAGCACACACACACCTCTGACTTTTGCAAGGTGAGCATTACTTCTTCAGTGTGTGCATGCCTAATATTAAAGGAACACTTAGGAGGGCCACCTGTTATTTCAGGGGACAATTATCAATTAACTAGAAATTTCCCTCAGAGAATGATAGGACTAACACATCATGAGTATAAACATGGGTCATTCCCCAAAGTTAATTTGATAGACTAATAAATTACAAGGGTCATTGTTTTCACTGAATGGAGGTAGGCTGCACTTGAGTGCTTGATTTTTTTGTCTCTTCTCTTTGAGAAATTATTTGTTGGTGTGTTCTCTCACAATAGGCAAATCATGAGCGTTTCAAGAATGCAAAAAGTTGCTTTAGGGTACATGGAGGTTAGAAGGAGATAATAGGTCTTATCTCCTTTTCACTCAATGTTCCAGTTTTCCCTGATAAAATCCTATGTCAAAGTGTTTTGGTGCAGATGAGGCCTGGAGATTAGTCTTACTGTTTCTATGTGCTGGGAAACTGAGAAGCTGATGTTTTATCATCCAGTTTTGGATTATCTCTAGATGGTCTCAGACATAGACAGAAAGTAGGTGTATATAGAAGAACTTGGTCTGTTTTTTTTTTTTTAATTTCTTTTCGTAAAACAGGTCTAGCTCTTATATGGTATTATCCCTTCAGAGGTAAAATTGTATTGGAATCCTGTGAAGGATTAAATAATTGGAAAAATGCAAGAGACATCTAGGCCCGTGAACACCAACTTTGTGCTTGTTCTCGTTTAAAAAAAAAAATGAAAATGTGGACTAGGATGAGGATAAATTTTGAATTATGAGATTTATTTCAGGGAGAGTTACGAGGGAAACAAAGTAGGAAATCTTAATCCAAAAAAAAAAAAAATGTTCTCCCTGTTTCTGGTTAGTCTGGGAAGTGGTAGGAGACAGACCACTTAGGAGAGGCTTAGGAGAGACCTCAGGTAGAGAAAAGTTTCTGAGAAAGGAATCTCTTGGGAGGGGCTCATGTGTGTGGGTGAGCAAATAGGAAGACGCCAAAGAAATTCTCTCCCTTCCCTACCAGTCTGGGATGTCATTGGTTGTAGGCTAACTTGTAGGGCAAGCCCATGAGTATGGTAAACTCAGACGAGTTGGAAAAGAAACAAAAAGCTATAACTGATTTGTTGCTTTGTGGGCATCCTGGATTATACTAGATCACATGTAAGTTTTCACCTGACCAGAATAGACAACATGTCTCCATGTGTCTTTGGGGCAGCCCCTAGGTGACTACCTTTTAGAAAAAGGCTACCTTGCTCATAAGCTGAATCCATATAAGCCAAATGGACTGAGGATTTTTGCCAGTATCTAGAGAGAAAAAAAGAAGAAACAAAGGGAAAGTATGCTTTCTGAATTAGAGCAGTGATAGGTCAGCATCAAGGATCTGAGAACAACCACCACTAGGAAGGGGCTTCTGCCAGTTTAAATATCTTGTTAAGAGAATGCATATCCCACCTCCTGAGCATGTTTGTGTGAGGTCTCTTGGCCAAGTTATTAACAGGCTCAGTTGGATTAAAACTTCAGGAATGGGACCATGATCTTCAGTCTGGGGAGTTAAGAATGGCGTGTCTCACTCCACCCAGAGCTTCAAGTAAAACTCAAATTGGCATGTCCTCAACAAAAGCCCCATGCTTCCATCTTCTTCCCTTTCATCTAGCATTTAAATTCTTTGGAGGATTTCTAGGTTTCCCTTTCTAAGGTTACTAGGGAAATAGGAGGTTGGGTTTTCCTTTAGTGTCCTCCAAGGCTAATGGTTGGCTACCTAAAACAAAAGGAATTTGTATTTTTTAAAGGAAAATATGGGGAGATTCAGAGAACAATTGGCATTCTCCTTATTTTCTTTTTCTTTCATTACAGAATCCTTAACTCATATTCCCATTTTTTTCTATAATTTTATGCCTCCCAGGCTAACTGTTCCAATTTATCTAACAAAATTATTCCAGATACTAGTTATCAAATTTCTTTTTGTGGAGCTGAATGTGGTGGTACATACCTTTAATCCCAGCACTCGGGAGGCAGAGGTAGGAGGATTGCCATGAGTTCAAAGCCACCGTGAGTCTACATAGTGAATTCCAGGTCAGCCTGGACTAGAGTGAGACCCTACCTCAAAAAAACAAATAAAATAAAATAAAATAAAATAAAATAATTAAATTAAAAAATTTATTTTTTTGGAATTGATTCTGTTTTTCATCTTATTCATTCATAAGCCTTCCTTAATTTTCCTATATTCTTATATCCTTAATTTTAATATTCTCATATTCTCTAAAAACACTGGCTTAAAGTGGTGGTAGGAGCTCTTTGGACTAAAGTATTTAATTCCTTATTTTCAAATAATTTGAGGCACTATTATTCTTAATTCCTAAAAGGGAACCACAGCCACAGCCATTAATTCAACACAGTATAAGCCAGTGAGACAGAAACCAATGATTTTCGACACAAAACCCCCTAAGCTCACAACCTTAAAGCAGCCTTAATACTCATCCACCATGACTCAGGGAACTGAGCGGAAGAGGGGCGGAAAGATTGTGAGAGCTGTGGTGGGGGAGAATATCAGAGACTTGGCAACCCTCAGTAACAACACACTTGGGCCAGGAGAACCTGGCTGAAAGGACTGATCCAGATGACCCATGGAGGAGGTTATCCAGCGGAGTGGGGAGGGGGGCAGTTGGGAATTGGGGATAAAAACTCATTGTTTGCCCACTAAATATTGTAATTCATTATGGACAATAAAAAAATTTAAAAATTAAAAAAAAGAAAGGAAAAAAATTGTGAACTGTATGCCCCATGTTTTATAATTGCTCTTTGTGTTAATTGATATGTTAAATTAAAATGGTTAACATTATTTTCCATATTTCCACACAATATTATTTTACTGTGTTTGTATGGTGTATATATGTGTGTTCATGTGTATGGGTTCACATGAATATATTTCCACATGCCTGAAGAAGCCAGAAGACAGTCAGCTGTCATCTTTAGGATAGCTGTCAAACATCGTTTTAGAGACAGGATCCTTCATTGGCCTGTTGCTTACCAAGTTGGATAAGCTGGCTGGCCAGCAGACTTCAAGGATCACCCTCTCTCTATCTCTCCACCACTGATATAGACACATACTATCATGCCTAGAATTTACATAGGTACTTGGGGTCAAACTGAGGTCCACAGGTAAAGGCAAGGAACTTTACTAACCTTGCTTATTCGGGAAAAGAAAAAACCAGTGATCAGCTTGAGAGGGAAGTAGATTGGTAGCTTTGTTTGGCAGGCAGTTAGAGAAAGGCTCACAAGAGAGAAATCTCATGTTGTTACCTCAGGCTTCTTGCTGCACAGAACTGGAATTCAGCATCGGCTCAATTCTCATCCAATCAGCTCTCTCTCTCTGTGTCTCTCTCTGTCTCTCTCTGCCTCTCTCTGTCTCTGTCTCTGCCTCTCTCTGTCTGGCTCTCTCTGTCTCTCTCTGTCTCTGTCTGCCTCTCTGTCTGCCTCTCTCTGTCTTTCTCTGTCTCTCTTTGTCTCTCTCTGCCTCTCTTGCTCTCTGCCTCTCTCTCTGCCTCTGTCTCTCTGTCTGTCTCTGTCTCTCTCTGTCTCTGTCTCTCTCCTTACCTAAGTCTGTGTGTACCCCTTCTCTGAGTTAAGGACAATCAGCACTTCCTCTGTACTTCAGGTGTGCCAACCTCTTCTAGAGTTCAACCCCCTGACCACAAATAAATACTTACCTTCTCTTTCCTTTTCCTGCTCCATGACTGTTCATGTCTCCATGCCTGAGTCTTGGGGGTACCATTGCCAGTAAACCATGTCCTTCCCACTCTGGCAGCCTGGCCACCAGAAAGGGTATTCTTTTTTAACTATATTCATTATCTTTTAATTTTTTTAGAGTTCAAGCCTTTTAAGAAAACCCCTTTGGACATTGTGTTTCCAGGCCCATGTTCAACTCCCACAAGGGCTCTCAGACCACCTGTGCATCCATTCCCCTTTCTTTGGTTGGCAAACACCCCCTCATTTCCCCGACTCCCTCAAATAAATGTGATCATTTATGAGCTCTCTTTCTTAATTTGTCCAATTCTTTATTAAAAACAATAAAGCAGACTTAAAATTCATCTAACATGACTCAGGTAATTGAGCAAGAAGAGGGGGTGGAAAGAATGTAAGAGCCATGGTGGGGTAGAATATCAAGAGACATTGTCCCCCTCAGCAACAGCACACAATGAGAGAAAAAAAATCTGGCTACCTCTTGTGCAATTCATAGCCCTCTACCCCATGGACTGATCCAGTGTGCATAGAGGAGGGTCCTCAGTGGGTTGGGGATAGAGAGAAGGGAAATGGGAGTAACATCACATGATTTGCTCATACAATGTATCCAATTATCAATAATATAGATATTAAAAAACAGATAAGAACTCAGGTTTGGAGTTTAAAAACTTTCCCTGAATCCCAATAACATCATTACAAGCTGAAATGAAGACATGGTTGAAAAGAATTTTGGATAAAATTATAAAAACTACTTGCCCTTAACAATATTTCATGGGAATGAAGCCTAAGACCACACATAAAGATAAACTACACTTCAGTTTAATGAAACATGAGGAAGCTCAGGGATTAGACTACTGGAGGATAAATGACCTTTCTAGCACTAGTCTTTCCTTGAATTATAGTAGACTGGATTAACAAGTAAAATTAATAAGAAACTCACTGAGGAGATGGGCAGTTTATGACTTCTAGAATCTATTTCTGTATTTTTTCCTTGCAATGGAATTTTAAATGCATCAGAATAATTTGAGCAAATATTGCAATATTACATACATTTGATGAATAAATAAAAAATACTTATGCTATACTTGGTGAAAGTTTAATACCAGCACCAGATTGGATATATGAATTACAAGGCTCCAAGTTGCTATGTGAACAATTCTGAAATCCTGATATCCCAAGGCAAAGTGAAAGGTCCATATGAGTGACTAGAATCAGAATCAGTTTAAGAGACTATGTAAACATTCATTGAGGAACATAAAACAATCATATATGAAAAAAAGTACTCATTGTGTATTTGTGAGAGTCAAGTTCAGGTTGACTGTTACTTGTTTGTTAAAAGAATATTGGTGTTTTCGGCATAGCTAATTTGTGACCATTTGATGTGTATGCTAATCAATCTAGACTCTGGTCCCAAGTGATTAAACACAAAATAAATCAATTAGAGCAATGAAACTGAAGCTGTCTTTCTTCAGAAGCAACTCCTCTAGATGCTGACCTGGGTCCATTCATATCAGACAACTCAGGATATGTGCAATTTAAGGAATCTATTACTGTCACATGTCTACCTTTTATACACAAACTTAACTGTTCTCAAAGCAAGTTATCAATTGCCAAATGATGATTTGTGTAAGCTCCAGAATAATACTGTGCCAAGTTCCATCATGGAAAGGATAGCCAAGACAGTGGCTCATGTTGGTAGCCCCTTCACTGGAAGATTTATTCAGGAGGACGGGCAGGAGCTCCAGGCAGCCTAGACTACAGAATGTGAATGAGACAAAAATCACATACACACACATACAAAAAGTAAAGAAGCTTTACCCATCATGCAACAGGAGGAGGAAAAGGAAGAGGAAGGAGGAACAGGAATAAGAAGAAAAGGCAGCTTAGCACTGCATTCAATAAAAGAGCTTGAGAACAAATGTCCCAAGAAAATCACAACACTATTTGAAAATTAATGAAAATATAAATATCTGGAAGGATTGTTTGTGAATCAGATGCAGTGTTGCCATTGAGAGAGCTTGATGTCCAAGTCAGACTCAATTCTCTCTTAAAATTCCAGGTACCTACTAATAAATGTGAATAGGTTAATTTTGAGGTTTACTTCAATTCTTAAGGTATCCATAGAGTTAATACAATCTATCATACACATAATTCCCAGCTTTGAATCTTACTACAAAGTCGCAGAAATCAAGGGAGTCTGAGGTAGAAAAAAAAGGTTTATAAAGATACACACAAGTATATGTCTGTGAGTGTGTGTGTTTCACAAAGAAAATCACAGTAGAAGTGAGAGTTCAAATATCATTCACTTTACAGTCATTGTTTCTTGACAGGAGTGCTGAACAATATAATTGTATTCAGCAAACAATACTATTCCAGATGAATCTCTACACACAAAAAAAATGCAAAATAATGATAAAACTGTATACACCCAAACATTACCTCAACTGGTCAAAGGAATACTGTTCATTCAGTATATAGTAATTGCATTTACCAGGAAATGTCTGGTTTCTGGATAGATATATAGATTCAACCTCATTATTTTAAAGAGTTTAAAACTGAAAAATTAAAAAAAAAAAACAGGTGTAATAGCACACTTCATTAATCACAGCACTTGGGAGGTAGAGGTAGGAAGATCTCTGTGAGTTAGAGGCCACCCTGAGACTACATAGTGAACTTCAGGTTGGCCTGGGCTAGAGGTATAACTTCTTGCGGGGTTGGGGGGGCAGAAAACAGAAAGGCATTATTTAGAATTGGCATGGGAAATTTCCTCAGTTGGCATATAAAGTCATGGAAACACAACCCTCCATGTTAAGGTCACCTTGCCACAGACCTTGATATATTACCAGCATTTTGATATTGTCATTCAAAGAATGTCACCATTCTTATTAGGAAACCGGTATTTTATTTTTATAGGAAATATTCACATTGATTTTATTTTTCTCTTACTAATAGAAGTTATTCAATGTCATGAAGGAGGCCATTAGTGTTCTTGCATCTTCTTTTCAATTACTAAGGTCCAATGTCCCCTTTGAATACAAGACTCACATCTCCACTTTGTATCACTGAAACAGCAGATGTCAATTTGATAAAAATCACTTTTTAATCCATCAAAGAGCTCCATAAAGTCAAACTTTGGTGCCTTGATTGTTTAGAGATGAGCCTTTTAGGGCCCTTTAAAATATGACACCAAGATATAAACCATCTTTGGAATGCCCTTCTGCCCTGCTATTTCCTAATTTCTATGTGAAATTGCACAGCGCCTCAAAGGGGTGGAGAATATGCATTATAGTAGACATTTAAAAGGAAATTTATCATGAAGGTAAGAGCCTTGGTACAGAAGAAGAAAAAGGAAAGATCAGTTTTAAGCAGTAAGTCTGTGACGTGTGCTTCATTTCAGCAAAAGCTGTCAATTTTGATCACATTCAGCCCTTTGTGTGGCCACATTCTGTTAGTTCTGGGTAAAGGAGCCAGGCACTATTTATCAGTTGTATATTCACACTGACAAGAGCTAACTGAATTTGTATTGTCACTATTTTAATCATCAATGCCTGAATTAGTGTTAAAATAGATCTGGTAAATTAAGTAGCTGGCATGAAAACAAGTATTTTCAAATCAGTTTATATCAATAGTTATGTTTTGCAATAACAATGTATTTTGATATGAGAAAACTTTAGCTTTCTTGAAATTGCACATAAAATGATCACTGACTGCATTAATGCTGTAAAGCTAACATGAAGATACTATGTGTATCACTTTGATTGAATAGATACATTATGCTTTTAAGTTTTACTAAGATACTGTCAAAAATCTTGTCTATGACATTGCTGAAGGAGATCCATTGTGTGTGTATGCCTCTTTGAAATAAATAATACTATATACAGTCAAGTATACCTAGCTGCACTCACAACCATTAGCATAAAAATAAATATAAATCAAAATATTGCATTTCATACAGCATACCATGTTTTTGCCATTAAACGCTGACCCTTTTTTCAAGGTTGTGTATAATTAGGGTTGGCTTCACTATAGGCATCCAACTATAAAGCAAAACTGGGGTGAAGATGAGGAGGTCTAAGGCCTCAAAATACCACTGTGAATGCCAATGACAAAATCTAAAATTAGTTCTTTTTCAGATTATTTCCTTGTGGTTTAAAATTGATTCAGTTTAATGAGACACTCCTTCTTAGAGTGCAAACACTCCAGGGAAAGGAGCAGTTCTGAGGCTGTTCTAGGTGTCCTCATTAGTAGCTGTGCTTAATTGACAGCTTGCAGAGGTGCCTGGGGGAAGACAGGGGCTTGAAGGTAGGGTGCCACAGAGGAATGACATTGCATTCACCAACTTGGCCTGATACTTGACAACAAATGTTATACTTCAAGTAATAATCTTCACTTTATTTGTCTGGTTTAGGTTAAAATTATTCTTTTATTGGTCATTGACCTTTGGGTACCTGTGAGGGACCCTGTGATATAACCATTGCATCCACCAGCTTCAAAAGACAGTGTAAGCCTTTTCTTCTAACATTTTAGAGTTCATTTAGCTTCCTACAAGCTAAATCTATATTGCAATGGAGCCTGAATAAATCTTGACAAAATAAGCTGCTTTTGTATTTTCTTCTACTTTTACTTTTGAGACGGTTTTACAGATTTTTGTTTTAAATAATAGTATTTCATCACTGGGAAAAATACTGAGAGAAACATATAAAAGAAAGATATATTTTGTGATCAGAGTTTCAGAAGACTCAGTCCAGGATAAGGTGGCTCCATCATATTGAGCATGACGTATCAATGTATCAGGGGCATGTGGCTAGTTTACTCTTTGGCCAGGAACCAAAGTGACAGACACAAAGGAAGGAGCCAACATAATGCAATCTTCAAATACATGCCACAGGGAGGCAATTCTGTCAACCAGGCATCACATTACCAAGTTCAAACATCTCCAAAGATGGTGGAACTATCAAATTTAAATTTTGAACTACCCAAATTTAAAATCAAATAATGGATTAATCCATTGATATCCAGTCACTTCCAGAAAGCCCATCAGCTAGTGGCCTTCAATACATAGGTCTGTGGAGAAACATTTCATATTCAAATTCTAACACAAGGTTTATAGTGAATGATAGTGATCCCTAAACTCTGAATTTTCTTGTGTTTAGTTCAGTTCTCTCAGTTTATGTCTCAGATAGGTTCTTGGTGGTTCACTAAATGGTATTCTTCTTGTATTTCCCTTTGGATTCTTGAGAATTAACATCCTTCTTTGTTAAATTATATAGCTCTTCCTTAATTTACTGTCTGATTTCCATGTAATATCTGTAATATGTTAGTTATATTAATAAACTGCCATGTGCTGAGTAGGCTTGCTGAGAGCAAGTTGAAGATGAAGGTTGCAGCTTCACAAGCATCTTAGATCCGAGCATGCTTTGCTCTATCCTCTGAGAGCACTGGCCCAGGAAGAAGGAAGAAGGAGATCTACAAATAGTACATGAGTTGGAAATACTGGACCCTTGAGAACAGCTGCAAACTAAGCCGGTCCCTGGGCTGCCTGGTGTCTCCCTTAAATCTTAAGGTTTGAGCAGAGCCTACCAGTATTATTTTATCCAATGATATAAAAATGCCTGTATTGGGAATGCTAAATGAAAGTTACATCCAAGTAAAAGGCTTCTTTTTTTTTTTTTTTTTTTTTTTTTTTTTTTTTTTTTTTTTTTTTTTTTTTTTTTTTTTTTTTTTTTTTTTTTTTTTT
>PVHP010000414.1:29106-81467 GCA_004024765.1 Zapus hudsonius | reverse complement strand
TTTTCTTTCACTTTTCAAGGTGTCTGCTCATCCTTTCTATTCATTCCTGATTTGATATTCTATTATTTTCTACGTCACTTTTTCCTAGTGCTTGCTACTCCTCTAATAAACCCAGTCTTCAAAATCAAAAGTATGGCTATAAGAAATTTGAAGCAGAAGATAGACCGGACTTGAGCTCAGACAAGGATGCCTTTATTCAGCAAGGATCGGAGAGTGGACAGCCATATCTGAAGTCATGTTCCCCGTGGATAGCTTCTATGAGTGTGTTTAAAGGACTTTCTTTGTGTGATATGGGTTTCACAGTTAAAGTTCTTCTTAGATAAGGAATTCCCTAAGTGACAGTCTATCAGGAGGCATATAAATGTGGATTGGGCTGGAGTGTTAAGCTCTTTTCAAAAGGGTGGGATCCTTCAGATATGTAAAACTTCTCTCTGGTCTTCCTAGGTAGGATCCTGTGTCAGATTTGTAAAACATTTTCCCAGGCTCAGACTGAGCTGTATCTTTCCTTCAATGGCTACTGTAGATTTTTTTTTTCAACCGGAAATTGCCCTAGTCAACCACACACCACTGGAATGAATCCCCACACCAGGGACAGTTTTGAGAGGAAAGTATTTATTAAAGTAACAGATCCAGAGGAAGTTCAATAATGAAGAAAAAGGCTGGCCACCTTTCACAGATCCAAGCAGAGAGAAAGATCCAGCACCAGCAACTGTAGCAAACACCATGTAATTACCAAACAGCAGGAGCTCCAGACTTGAGCTTGGACTGCTCTTTGTATATTTATAGCTGGAATTTTACATACGCCCCAGAATCACCTTTGGGCTGGAGCCTAGAATCCAGCCTAGGTGACACCTCCTCCACCCAGGTAGCAGGAGAAAACATTTATACTTTGAATTTATTGGGGGACAGCCATTCAAACTGCCTCAGAAATATGTCTTAATTCTTAGCAATGTGCTGGGGAGGTGAAATGTATGTTTTTTTTTTTTTGTTTTTTTTTTCCTATGTGGAACTCTTTCCATTATCCCTTGCTTTAGTTTAGTAGAGATTTTTTAAGTTGAGAAATGTTATGATCTCCAGGTCTTTGGCATGATGTTAGTTAAATGTAACAAGTAAACCTATACAAAAAATGTATATATATAATATCTACATGTAAAAATGCATGCATTTACAATATCATATATAGACCCTTTGGGTCTTCCCTTTGTGAGTTTTTAATTATATACTGTTATGCATTACTTTGTTTGATTTCTTATAATCACTTATTCTCATTGATGAATACTTTGAATTTCAATTTCTTTCCATTTCTATCCAAGGAAATATTGTTTATGACACAGTAACTCATGGAACCCAAGCTGGCCTGGAATATTTTATGTCACATTCTCTAAGTGCTTGGATTAATATGTATGTTTTAAGAAATCTGCCCTTTATTAAATTTGTTGACAATATATCTGATAATATCTTCTACTCCATTTGATTTTTTTTTCTTATTTGAAACCCTATTTCAACCTCCAATTTATTTTCCTTCAGTTAAACATTTTCCTTCTTTCTATATTATACCCCTACCCTTTGGTTCAGATCATCAACTTTATCAAAAAAGACCTTTAGCAAAATCATATTTATATTAACAGATACACTAACAAATTTACAGTACATTTTAAAAGCTACATAATTTGCACATTTTATAAACTAATTCCTAGTTTCTGCACCATGGGGTCATTCCTCTTGATTTTATATTTGTTATTGTCATTACTGCTTTGCAATCATGCATATTTTTCAAGATTTTTTTCTCATGCATACATTTGTCTTGTCATCTGTATCCACCTTATATTTAGGTGACATCCTCAGGTGAGTTATGTCTTCTATACCTATTTAAGATAGATTTATTTGCCGGGCATGTGGCGCACACCTTTAATTCCAGCACTCCAGAGGCAAAGGTATGAGAATCACCATGAGTTCAAGGCCACTTTGAGACTACATAGTGAATTCTAGGTCAGCCTGGGCTAGAGCGAGACCCTACCTTGAAAAACAAAAACAAAAACAAAACAAAAAAAAGATAGATTTATTTAACAAAATGACTGGCCTGTGAGAAGGCCTAAAATATCAAAACATTTTATACTCTACCTTTATTTTTAATTTTTTTGCTTTCTTTTTCCTTATTTGTGTTTTCAAACTTTTTATTGACAACATCCATACATTATACAATGTGTCATGACCATGGTTTCATCACAACACCCTCCCGTTCCCCCTCTCCTATGCCCCCTGCAGAGCCCCTTCTTTTCAGCTAGTCACTCTGTTTTATTATTGACAATCTTTATGTAGGTACCAAACATATTTAGATGATAGTTTCCCTGCCTCCCTCTGCCTTTTACCTAACTTCCCTACTTCTTTCACTGGCCCCTTCTTCCCTCCAACTAGTCCCTCTGCTGTTTTTATTTTTCTAATTGATTATAATTTTTATTGTATGACCCTTTCTCATCATATTGCACTCTTCTATCCTCTCTTCCAGAACCCAATCCTCTGAGGGCTCTCCTCAGTGGGGTTATTCTTTATCTTTTTCCTCCTTTCTATAAATAAAGGAGATTCTCCAACCAAGAATAAAAGCAGCATGGATTAAAGGCGATAAACTTGGTCATTTAAGCGGCTTTGGGTGGGTATAGACATGCTTCTTGTCCAATACCCAGTAGGAGCTTCTCTTTGGAATCTATAGCCTTTCTATTTCTGGTATTCTATCTTGGTTCTCAGAACCAGGTATGAGTCCTTTTCCCCTTCATGGGCCTGGGTGTCATATCCAATTAGATAGCTGTTGATTACCCACAAAGCTATATGATACTATTGCACCTGAGTGTACATCCACCAAACGCTGTAGTTTATCCATCACACACCAAGTTGTTTCACATTATTATCCCTAAAGATTTATAATTATAAGTTATTGTTTGGTGATTTGGGGCATTAAACTTGACTTTTGGCTTTTTGGCTTTCTAGAAGCTGAGAGAGAAAAGTGGGAGGATGTTTGGAGTCTACTAATAATGAAACATTTACCTAATCCTATTTTAATGGTCTCACTGCCTTCAAAAGCCCAGTTCTATGTGTTCTTACCTAGCACTTATTAATTTTGTGCTCCCATTCAGTGAGCTCTTTTCCCGCCAAACTAGGGGAGGGGTGCTCTGTGGGGTTAAGGAGGGCATATTGAACCAAAAAAAAAATGATCTCAGTGCTTTTCAATGATTTGATTTATTCTTCCTGCTTTCATTCCCTGTTCTCTTACTCTCTTCTGCAAAACAAACTGATGTCTCAACTTCCTGAGACCCTCCATGGCTTTTCAACATAAATAAGCCTGTCATTGCCCACTGAGGAAATACAGTTTTCTCTGCTGTCTTTAATTATGCACTCCTCATCTTTTGTCACAAAGTTAGTTATTTCTCATATTATATCTCTAGTTTTCTCCTTAGCTGACTACATATTTAAAAACAGGGTTTTCATTAATTCACAGAGATTTTGGTTGAAACATGCGAAAAATGAGTGCTCTGACTACCAAGTATAAGAGGACGCATACCTCTATATTATTTAGCTGAAAACTGTGTGTCGAGTAGATGCACTCCACACAGTCTGAGACAGACAGTGCAAATTATGTTCCACCTGTTGGAATTTTTATTGCCAGTGGGGTTTATGAATTTCTTAGTGAATTTTGCTGTTATTCTGGGAGCTAGCATTTTCAAAGTCTCTCATACAGAAAACGGCAGAGCTGGAACTCAAACTCCAGCCTTCCAGCTTCAGCCTTCATTTGGGAAATGAGGCATGACCAACTTCTGAACTTCTCTTTGATGGAAATTGTCTCCCACAGAAACAACTAAACACAGGTGTTGTAGTCAACCTTCTCCTTGCTGCAGAAAAGAATACAACCCAAAAGCAGCTTCTGGAGAAATGGGTTTAGTTTGTTTTATAAAGTCCATGAATGAGCAGAGGGTGGACATCGCCTCCACCACAGCACTGACAAACAATGTCAGGAAAATGTCCAAAAACTGGCAAGGAGAAGCTGGCTATAACCCCCATAAGCCCACCCCCAACAACATAGCTCCAACAAGGTTCCATTTCTCAAATCGGCATCAGCTGGGGATCCAGTATTCAGAACACATTTGTTTGTGGGGGACACCTCAATGAAACCATTGCAAAATGGCAAGACATATCAAAGACATCAGCACATAGACATGTTTGAGAAAAATAAAAAAAAGCTTATCTTGCAGGTATTTTTTATCTGCTATGTTTAGCTAATAGTGCATATGAATTTGGATTCCTGACTCCAGTTTGAAATTATCACCTTTTAAATATTTTGGAAAACTCAAAGAATCTGACTATGTTAGGTGCTGTGAGCATGAATATTACCTATAGTTTAACTGTAAAAAGTTTCTGGAGCTTTAAAAGATGAAATATAACATCAAATAATGAGATAATGGGCCACTGATAAAAATTGCTTTTTAGAAGATGCCAGACATCTCTTGCAAGGTATGGCTTAGTTCTGTATGCCTGAGTAGGCATTGGATGCATATATAAGGACATTGAAGCTTGGAAAGATGTAAGAGCGTTGTGAAGACATACAAAACACTGCCTGAAGAGTGCCTCCACTATAATCACAGAATGTATTTATGTCTTTGTACAGTCAAGGTCTCACAGTATTCCATTCAATTCTCATCTATCTTTTGCTCCTTGACTTACAGTTTGCATGTTACAAGCCAAGTGATGATTTACACACATTGCACAAGAATTTCATTTCAACAGGCAATTTGAACAAAAATAACTTTTGCACTTGACAAAAATGGTGAAATATTTAAGATGCATCAGAATGATAATGGAAAATCACAGACCTATAAGATATTTGGAAAGTAATATTAGGAAATATCATCGGAAAATAGTAAAGAATCTGAAACATTATTCCTCTAGAGAAGCCCTGGAAAAAGTTCTAAATAAATCTGTTATCATGACAAAAATTAGAAGCATAATTAGATTTCCTATATAGTGGACCAGAGTGAAGGTAGTATTCGATTTCAATGTGTAATATCCCTGATAGTCTCATGATACTGTTGTTGAAGGTTATGATACCTTTAAAAGGTGAAGCCTCGTTGGAACAAGTAGATGTTCGGGGTTGACCTTGAGGTTTGATAGCCTGACCCCACTTCCTGTTCATCCTCTACTTCCTGTCTCTAGCTGCAGTGTGACTAGCTTGGCCTCCTGCCTGGGCTGCCATTCCTTCCCAGCTATCATGGAATGCATTGTCTTGGAACTATAAGACAGAATGAACCTCTTCTTTCCTTAGGTTGCTTCTGGGCAGGTGCTTCTTCACAATTGGAAAGAAACTCATATATGGAATTTGGAAATGGAAACTTTTATTTAAACATTTTTAATAATATATATATATATATATATATATATATATATATATATTCAAAATGCTCAGTAACATGTGTTATTAAAGAAAACCCCTTAAGACCAGGATGTCACACCTCTTTAAAAATTAGATATTATCCCTCACCATGGCTTTTACAATCTTCCATGTCTTCCTCAAATTTCCCCGAGTCGTGGTGGGTGAGTTTTAAGTTTGCATAATTGTCAAGTTCTTAAGCATATCTGGATTTGTGTTTTGGACTATTTTGGGTACCATTGGTGTCTATATCCATTTTCCTTAGAAAATCTCTAAGAAAATATCTTAGAGATTTTCATTGGTGTTCAGTTATTCCTTTGAAATTTAAAGTTAGTGGGGTTCATATAATTAAGCCTATAGATGTCCGACATATTGTGGACACTGATTTTAAAGAATAGATTAGTTCCTAGTTGTTCTTTCTATATCGATTAAGCTCCTGTCATTTATATGCCAAGTCT
Organism: Zapus hudsonius; assembly: GCA_004024765.1. Taxonomy (NCBI): domain Eukaryota; kingdom Metazoa; phylum Chordata; class Mammalia; order Rodentia; family Dipodidae; genus Zapus; species Zapus hudsonius. The sequence continues at coordinate 75,596 of PVHP010000414.1, read as the reverse complement.
GCCTCAACTCTAGCTGGAAACTCATTTTCCTGGTATCCGATATCCTCTCTTCAGGTTCTGTGAAATTTGACTTGACCCCATGATGCAGAGAATTTCTTCATTGTTTCTCTCTCTGTCCTTCACCTGGACTAATGCCTAGCTATCTCACAGTGTATAGTCGAAAAAAAAACACACACTTAAATAGCATCGTTCACTTGACCTGTTTGGGAAAAATAACTTTTAGAAATTGTTAGAAATTGCCATTCTGAAAGTTGACATGAACTAATGAGCACACCAAGCAAACAATTTTTGGAACATACACTCTGCCCGCACAATCTATTTTAGACAAACAATGGGAAGCTTAAAATAGCTAGAGTGTCATGGTGGCTATTTTGAAATGAATAAAATGTTTTAGGTGACAAAGGGACATATTTTCTTTCCTTCACAAGGTCACAGGGGAGATAAAACACATTCTTCTGATATGCTCTTGTGAAAAGGAAAGGAAGAAAAATGTGTCCATGACTTCATGAGTATGAAAGTCATATTTGTTCTTCCTGGAGAGAGGCTTGGGCTATTATTTATTTAACTCATAATAAATTCTCCTCAGCAACTTGGCATCATTTCCATATAATTATTCCTCCTCTTAAAAGTGTATCTCTTCTTACAAGGTTATTACTCTACTTGTTTCAGTATAAAATAAATCTAAATAAATCTACTATATATATATATATATATATATATATATATATATATATATATATATATGCATCGTTTTAAGGGGTGGCATTTTAAATAGAACGAATTATGTCATATAATTTCTTCACTCATTATATTTATGCCCTTACTTTATGAAAAAATCATATCTGGCCAATAACTTAAAACACAAAATCTGGAAAAATCTGAGGATTATTGTCCATCACAATATTGGTGAATATCAATTGTCCCCATGAGAAATCTACATGAACAGGCCTAAATATACTGTCTCTCCATACAGTTCCGAGAAATCTATAATTGTTGATGAAGCATCCAATATCTTTAAGTAACAAAAAATCTAATATTCTGTCATCAATGAAGCACAGAGCTGAGGCAAGAATATTAAAAGTAGTATCCATGGAAATGAGACTAGAAAATGGAAGGATAACTATGGGCCTTACAGCTACTGCTAAAATCAAGGCCCATTGGTGAGGGGCATAAAATGGTCCTTTCCTCCTCATAGATATTTTTAATGGAGTTTAGTTATTTTTTAGAAATTAAAAGTGGGTTTATACAATTAACCCTATAGATGCCCAAATTTTTTTGGCAAAGAGTCTGAAGAGTAGAGTATAAAAGTTTTGTTGGACAACTTTTTCACCAGTCAGTGTTCATTTGCACACAGCATTCACTATAATTTGGTTAGAAGAAAAAAAAAACTTTTTTTTTACAATAAGGGGAAAACATACTGTATTTTTCACCATCCATTTCCACAAGGCAAATCAAGACTAAATCTGTATATTCTAGCCAATAGTACTGCTAGTATATATGTTTACAGAGTTATGTTCACAATTAACCTAAAGCAATAGTCTCCATACTTGACAAATAAACATAAATTGGTAACTACAGACCCCTTTTCAATACCATACAAGATAAGTTCACTTGGTTTTTGCCAACATTTCCCCATGATTTTTTTTCCATTTTCTTTTCTGGTAAAATGACTCAAACCTATACCACTATAATTTCCAAGCCTTTATAAGGTCTATCTTTGTTGAGCTATTTCAAGCTCTCTTTAATCATTACTATTAAAGATGGGAACACTGAATCTTATCCCTTTGTTCCTCCAGATTCCAGAGGAAGTCCTTGCTACAGTCTGGAGGCATCATTCAATTCACCCTAAGCTATAGGTGACAAGCTTCCTGCCCATCAGAGTGATTCAGAAGCATACTGATATAGCAATGTGAAGTGTACAGAATTGTCCTGGATCAATGTCAGCTTGCAACTGAAAATAGTTGTGACATTGTTAACTGAAGGGATTACTCTTTTCTTGATAACAGGGACTTCCAAAGCCTTCAAGATCAAGATTGATAATAGAAAAAAAATCCTTTCAAGTAGATTATTAGCTCTATTTGTATTTTCCTGACTTTTGAATTCTGGGAATGGAAAAGTCTTGAAATGTTTATACCCTAAATTGGGTTCTGTTTTAAGGTATATATTGTATGCCAGAGGATATACCACTGATATCTTGTAGTTATTGCTTTGCAGCTCCCTTCATAACAAATGCCAAGGGCCTTATTTGGGGTCTATGAGCTAGATGTTTTTGTGTGATGAAGAATACAATGCATGACATGACTCTTATCCCCGCAGACTCATTGCAGACCATTGAAAAAGGCTCATTGCAGAGTTGTCCATTTTGTCTACGTGTTCATTTATAAGCATCTCTCTCTAGGAAAACCTACAGTGGGAATTTATATGAATACAGACAGGGTCCCAGTGTGTCTGTTTACTAAGAAACTCCTTGTAACTGTATTTCATTTTTTGCTGTTACAAGTCCCTGGCAGACTGGACAACCCATTAGCCTCTCTGAGAATCTGTGAGAATCCTTACCCGTGGTCATCTCTCATTCGAGACAAAGCACACATGCTTCCCAGTGTTCTGCTCACAGATAAATCTTCTTCCCCCATTATTTATCAGTGTCAACTGAGAGGTTATCATACTCTACTGTACATTGCCAGCAAAGCCAAAGATCTTGTTTATTAGTAATGTGTCAGACCCAGACCAAGACCAAAGCTAGATTTTCTGTTAACTGGTCAGTGAAACTTTATATGTGACAGTGCATAAAGCGGGTGTCATAAACCTAGGAGACATAGTTACATGCAATTTACCTTTGCCTTCAAAGCCACTTTGTGTGCTTTCCTGATATACAGTTTCTTCTTAATAAAAGAATGCTTGGTTACAGGTTCAGCTCTCTGACTATGTCGATCAGATAGGCTTTCATAAAGACATCTTGGGTTTCATATTCACTTAGTGTTCTGGGTATTCTGTCTATGTCATGGCCCTGTCCTTTACTAAATATAAAATTCCTGTCAGCAGAATTTAGTATGATCTTATTTCATCTCTTGTGAGCCTTCACTGTGATTTTCCTAGTGGAATTTGCTGAAGACTTCAGATTGCATATACTGTTGACTGAGCACGATTGAGTCTGCTGGATAATATGACCCAAGTGACTGGTTTGCTGCTACCATACATAGCTCAGATGGGACACACAGCCTTTTCTTTCCCCTCCCATTTGCCCTGCTTTTAATATCTTTTCTTTATTTCTTTTTTTTCTGAAAAACAAAACTAAACTAAACAACAACTACAAAAAAAAAATATGAAGCTAACCCCAAACCCATAGTGAGCAAGAAATACTAACGACTGGGCACAAATTAATGAAGCAGAGACTAAAAAAATGTAGAGTCAATTGAGCAAACAGTTGGCTCTTTGAAAGTTAGAAAAATGAGCAGAACACTATCTCAACTAATGAAAACAAATAGAGAGAAAGCAGACAAAAACACAGACAATATAAACAGGAAAAGAAGTTTATAATAGACTTCCATAAATTCCAGGAAATCATTAATGAATACTATGAAAATTTACATTCCAATTTCTTTAAAAAATCTAGATAAACTGATTAATTTCTAAACTGACATGACCAACCAAAATTAAAGACAGAAGATATAACTAATTTTAACAGGCCTATAATGAGCAATGAGATTAAAGCAATGATACAAAATCTCCATACAGTGTCCTTCCTTATTCTTTGCATTGTTGAAACTGTCAGCATTACTGGTTACCTAGTAGAGGATCACACACCAGTTTTGTTACTACAATTCAAAGAACCCCAACAAAGGTTATTCTTTCAACCTACTAGGTGAAAGAACATTTATTTGTCTTAAAAGAGATATCCTGATGGGTCTGTTAAATTTGGACATCTAGAATTCCCAAAGCTGTGGTTTAACACTGAATTTCTCATAATTTCCCATAATATTTTGTTTAAAGTAACTAGAGATTGCTCCAGTTTTCCACCACCTTCAAATGGCATAATTCTATAAGCATATTTGGTGAAAATGACATTTTGAGGAATAACAAGATGATAAAGTTTCCACAGAAAGCAAGAGAGTTGACATGACACTGAGCTAAGATAAAAATGTATTAACATTTCCCCAAAGACCTAGTGGCAAACTATTTCTGATATTGTTTTCTTGTTTCTTTGACTACTAATCATTTTCTAGATCAATAATTGTTTGATAGCATTATTTTGATGCATATCAGAATAAAAGTTACGATTAGGAGAGGTTGAACACCTCTACTCCAAAACTATGAAATTCAAATTGCACCATAATCCAAAAGGATGTTAGCACCAATATGAATGCTCACACAATAAAAAAAACACTACCTAACTATCTTTAGGCTTTATGTAGAAGGACTGAAACATAAATTGTGTGTAGTCCTCCCCCAATATATCTTATTATACATATGAAAATTTCCCAAAATTAAAAATTAAAATTCCTGAAATTAAAACCCAAAGAACTACAGACATGCATCTAAAGAACTTCTGGCCTCAACAAATAAAATTGTACTTTATCAGCAACTGAATAAATTCATGACAATGGAGTCATTTTCAGTGAGTTACACAGGAATCTGTAGAGGTTAGCATGTAAAAGCCCCCTCAAGGTTGATGCCCAAGTAGTGATCATATTTGGGAAGTTGGTGGAACCTTTAGAAGTTGGATCTTTTATGGGGGCAGGCCTTGAGGTTTTTTTTTTATAAATATTAATTTATTTATTTGCAAGCAGAGAGAAACAGAGAGAAGAATGATAGAGACAATGGACATGCCATGGCCTCTAGCCACTGCAAAGAACTTCAGATGTATGCACCATTTTTTTGAATATGGCTTTACATGGGTACTGGGTAATCAGGCTGGCTTGTTAGGCTTTATAGGCAAGTGCCTTTAACCATTGAGCAATTTCTGCAGCCAGTCATTGAGCTTTTACAGCATGACCTCACTCACTGTTTTCCCCTTGCTTCCTGACTAAGAATGCACTGTGACCAGCCAGCTTCCCACTCCTTCCTGCATTGCTTTCCCACCATGATGGAGAGTATACCCTGGAACTGTAAGTCACAACAAACTCTTCTTTCCTTCAGCTGCTTCTTATCAGGTAATGAATGTGCAAAGTAGTATACAGGATGAATAAAAGATCATCACCACGTGTTTGTTGGTGAACATAAGCATATGTGTATGTGGGCACAAAACAATCTTAGGTGCTGCTCCTCTCAAAACTGTTTACTTTTTTTTCTTTTGAAACAGGGTCTCTCATTGGACTGGAGCTGACCAAGTATGGGTGGCAAGCTATCATCAGGGATCCTGCTGTAACTGTCACCCCCCAGAGCTGGGATTTTAGGTATATGCTACAATGTCCAGAAATGTCACATGAGTTATGGGAATTGAATTCAGGGCTTTGTGTTTGTAAAGCAAGATCATCACTGACTAAACTGTCTCTGCAGCCCACCCACCCACAGCTTTGACACTGCTAATGGAGTATTCTCTGCAGTTTTGGCCTTTGGCTACTGTGAGGCACAGCAGGTGCCTAACAAAGTGTTCAGCTGACATCTTAAAGAACCAACTGGGGAGTCTGAAAATTAATAACATAAACTTTCCCCATTTTGTATTCTGTGACATAAGATAATAACTTCAGGGTGCCTGGAGATGGCTCCAAGGAAGGAATGCTTGCAGGTCAAGTCTGACTACACACCTGAGTTCCATCCTTACATGGCCTGTAAAAACCTGGAGGCAAGGTACAGCCTTCACTAATTCCAGTACTCTGAGAGCAAGGCAGGAAGTGGATGTAAGAGAATGTCTTAGGTTCTAAACAAGCACAGAGCAAAAAAAAAAAAAAAAAAAAAAAAAAAAAAAAAAAAAAAAAAAAAAAAAAAAAAAAAAAAAAAAAAAAAAAAAAAAAAAAAAAAAAAGAGCAGTAAAAGGTGAGAGGGATCCAGATATACCTGGCCTCAAATGAGGTGATCCAGTCAGGACAAACCTGAATGTTGTCATCAGATCATGAAGTGGAAATACCCTGTGCCAATGAGAGACAGAGCTGTGCCAGCTGGAGGAGAGTGGAGTTTAATCCTACTAGTGGACCACCGCTCAGGTCACCCCAAAAAGACATTGTCCCAGAGCTCTAGGTGGCAAGAGGTTTTGTAGTTCAGTTACAGTGATAATCACATGACAAATTAAGCATGCAGGTCAGCAAATAAATTTGTTCACTTGCACTCATATACACAAACACATCTACATATGCACACACATACACACACAAGAAATAAATTGTATAACTTTTTCGTTTCTATCATTATTTTTTATTTCTTAGTGAGAAAGAGAAGTAAGAGGGAGACAGAGACAGTATAGGCACACCAGGGCCTCTTGTCATTGTTAACAAAGTCCAGACCTATACCACTTTCTACATCTGGCTTTATGTGAGTACTGGGGAATTAAAACACAGCCATTAGGCTTTGTAAGCAAGTGCCTTTAACCACTGAAATATCTTCCCAGCCCATAAGTTTTACATCAAAAGACAACGAGAACAACAACCAAAAGCCTGAAAAGCAAATAACTTCGGGATGTTTCATGACTCACTTTGATATTGACTTGGTCAGGATTCTACCTACCACGGGACTACTATATTCACAGAGAAAGTTGACATTGACTTGGACAAGGACTCTGTCTACCACATGACTACCATCATCATAGAGGAGATCGAGGTATGTCATAGTTTGAGTGGATTCCCTCAATAGATTCAGCAGTTTTATTAAAGCTTGCAATGTGTCCCGAGCCTCCTGACTAGAGAAGGTGTCACTTTGGCCTGGTTGGATCTAGAATTCCAGCCATAGGTATGGAAAGAGCAGTCTGAGCTCAAGCCTGGAGTTTGCTGCTGTGTTTTACATTCTGAGTATACATGCTTCCTTTTTGGAGATGCTGGTAGTGGTTTTTCTCACTCTGCATATATCTTTAAGTTACAAATAAATCCCTTCTTCTTCTCATGATCTCTGCCAGGTTGGAGATTCGTCTGGCATGTGGCTGACTACAAGAATGTACCAAAAGCAACCTTGTATACATGAAAATTTACCTTAAAGTAAACCAGTGTTTGTACACATCCCTGATTAATAAAAAATAACCCACTTCATTTCAACCTCTCATTTTCTACTTAAAAAATAATATTGTTAAAACTGGGCATAGTTGTGCAGACCTTTAATTCAAGTGCTTGGGAGGCTCAGACAGGAGGATCTCTGTGAGTTAAAGAACATCATGAAACTGAATTCCAGGTCAGCCTGGGGTTCCAGATCAGATTGGGCTAGTGCAAAACCCTACCTCAAAGAAAAAAAATAATGATGATGATAGTAATAATAATGAATTTGTGTATGTGTTGGTAATGGGGAACTTGGGGTTCCTTGCCAATACACCAACAAATTTAGAGTACCCAGATTATTGTCATGAAAATTTAAATAATTATATTTATAGACCACCAGAGGGTAAGGTTTAGAGAGGCTTTATTAGATTAAGAAGGGAAAACATAGGAGGTTCCTACCATGAGGGAAAAAAAAGCCCATGTGAAAAAGAAGCCCCAGACCCTCACCAAAGCCTGTTGGCAACAGTGAAGGACATTACCTAAGCCTGGAAATTCAGATGTCTGTGCTGGCCCACCAAGAGGAAAGAGGAGAAAGAGAGAAATTTGTCTTTCCTACTGTATTTAAAATCCCCCCTTGAAGTCCCAGTCTCCTGCCTCTGGTGGAGCCAGAGAGACAGCTGTTTGGTCTGGGTTCAGAGGAATCAGAGTTCCAAGATTAGGCTTGAGCTCTAGTGAAGGAGACCTCATGCACTAGGGAGGGGCTCAGGTTGTTTTTGGATAAACAGGTAAGGCCAGAGATAAGTGGAGACTGCAGGCATAAGTCCCAGGGCACCCCTGCTCTTTACTTTCAGGGTCCCAGTAGCTCTCAACTATCATATGTTCCTGTGTGTGAATGCAGGTGCACATGTGCAGGTCAGATGATCACCTGACAGCATCACCCTCTTTGTGGCAGGGTCTTGCTTACAGTCATTTCAGGCTTCCTGCACCACAAGCTCCTAGAGATTCTGCTCAGTCTGCAGTAGGAGTGCTGAGACTACAGAGGCTTGCTGCTGCATCAGCTTCATATGCTTCCAGGGGATCTAAACTGATGTCATTGTGCTCACACAAAAGCACTTTTACATACTGAACCACACTCCCCATCCACTTTTTCTACTTTTCACTGAAACGATCAACCCAACCTTGTCAGAAGATAAAATGGTGTGACTTATATAACTAACTTCTTACATTTATAAAATGTTGGTTTTTAAAACAACAATGACTCTTGCTTTGATAAACATTTTGCTTTCTTCATTAATGAAAACAGTTAATATTAACAGAGCAAGCACTAAAATTTGAATAGAAAAACCAAACCCCAGATAAAGCACTAGAATTTAAGAATAAAAATCAAAGAGAGGCACCCTGGCCAAGTGAAACTGACAAATTTAAACATTTAATTATAACATTAAAAGGAAACAAAATAAATATAGAGAAGTGATATTATGTTGAAATAAGATAGTCTTTGGTCTGAGAATTCAGCAAATACTTAATGGAAAGGAGACTTTTTCTTCTTTGTTAAACCTAAAGGTACAAGAGAGGAAGGAAGAGAGGCAGATAAGAAATGGTGAGTTTAAAGTTTTAGGCACATGCTCATCACCATTTACTATTTTGGTTATTTTGGATAATATTCCTTCCAAATAGCTACATTTATGACAATGCACTATCTCCTAGTGTTTTTTGATGTTGGCCATGCCTTTTATCTACTTATTATTATGCATCTTGTATTGATAGCCGTATTTAAACATTTAGCTTTCATTAAATTATTACTCAGCCATAAAGAAACAGGGGATTCTGATATGACAACATACATATAAATGGATGACTCTGTTACTTGAATTAAGTGAGGCACAGAAACACATTACTTGTTACTTGATCTCACTCATATGTGAGATCTAGAGAATTGTTAATCTCATAGGAATTAATAGAAGAGTAATATTTATCATCTGGGGGAATAAGAACCAAGAGTAGGGATGGAATACGTTGGATCAACAGTTATAATGATACAGGTAGACAGAACATATTAATTCTGATTATCTATGGCAAAGCATTGTGACTAAGATTAGAATATGTGTGATATTAAAGGAGAAGGCTGGGATACTTGAGGAGGAAAGGTATAAATGTTAATAGAGGTGGGTCATGGAGGAAAAGAGCAAAAGATGTTTAGACAAAATAAAGATGCATAAAAAACCACATTGAAACCTACTTCTTTGTTGGTGAAATAACAATAAAATTTATATTAAGAGTTTGAGCAAAAGCACTCTACATGAATAGATAATACTGCTCCCTGAAGCTATAGGTTGTTATAGGAAAATCTTAGTGCCAGAGGAGGGATACCTCCCAATGAGATCAAAGGGGCCCCAAACAATACAGACTATTGTAATTGCTTCTTATTGTACACCAGATCTAGTTGGTAAGACCCTATGGCTAAAGACATCACATGCTTTATTTTCAGGACACTGAGAAATTAAACTGGAACTGGAATCTTACATCACTGCTGGTTGCTAGCTTTCATAGTACTGGAAGGTGATATGAGATGTTGGGGCAAAAGATTCATCAACAATCCTCCCCAGAAACGGACACTCTGAACCATAAAATCAAACAGCCACACAGAATATGCCTCTTTATACAATAATGGTGTGACTATTGTGGGGGTAACCAACTGCTCTTTGATTGGTGGAAGGTCTACTTTATGGGAGGGAATTAATGCCTGGTACTTAAAACCTATTTAAAAGCTTATGCCTGGTGAAGTCATACACACTCAGAGGCAACGACTTCTGTTGTTTGGCTAAATGGTCATGTTGTATGCCCATCAAATGCCCTAAAAAAACATATGTCTATGTTCATGGATTAATACCATTCTCACCTTTATTGAGAGAAGCTTCTCTTTGCAGATGGTGGTGACTACTAAAGAGTCCCAAATCATAACCAATATGCTGAGAATAAGTGCCTGTTAAATATTCAATGTTAAATGAGACATCTATATAACTCCCACAATGTATCATGGAAAAATGGAAGAGAAGAGGTGGATAGAATGAGTCATAGGATGAGGAGGAGTGCTGTGCAACATTGTCATACAGACATAATGTTGTCATTGGATTCATGGCTTCACAGTGACTGTCACAATAAACATAGGTTCCACACAACACTGTTGAGGATGGTTGAGAAGGGCAGGTGATGTGGTATAGGGGATATTTTAAGCAGTGATAGCCACTGATAAAACTCACATGCTCTAGTAAATAATCCCCTACACATGCCCATACAGACAACAATAATAACTAAACCCAGTGGGGCAGACACTTGCACACACATACACACACACACACACACACACACACACACACACACACACACACACACAGGAGACATCAAGGTAGAAAATGGAAAAATTAGGTTCAAAGGAAAGCAAGTAGGAGGAATTAAGAGATGGTAATGGGAAGGATTATGATCAAAATGTCTCATATACCTATATGAAAATTGTCAATAAATAAACAAAATTTTAAATGTTAAAAAAATTTAGAATTAAAATTTTTAATTGTAGAAATTTTAAAAAAGTTCACAGGTGAAAATCTTATGTTAAATATTATCACCATAATAAAATTCAATTTTAAATTTAAAAAAAGCTATAGGGGACCAAAAAATTGGCAACAATGCATTCTATCTCAAAATAGATAACAGTGTTTTAAATGTTTGCTACATATTGAAATGATAAAATACTCATAGGGTAATTATCCTTAGTTCATCATTTGCCAAAATTATACAAGTCAAAGCAATACATTGTATCTCAGAAGTATGTACAAATATTATGATTCAACAAACAAGATAAAATGTAACAGTTCCTGGTTTCTGGACATGTGTGAGGATGGTCTTAAAGAAGGCAAATCCAGCACTAGATTCTGCAAATACACATCAATGCCAAGACTCAGGAAAATTTACCAATCACAACTGCCTAAAGCGATCTTGTACACACCAACAACTATGCAACTATAGCAGGAACTTAAAAATGAATGTGTGGTGTAGCTCCCACAGTCTCCTTGTGTTTTCAGATTCAGCTTTTAGGAGTTAAAAACTGTTAGGCTCCCCTAATTCAAGGATCTTAGACATATTTATGGTACCTTTTAAAATGTTTCCCTTATATAACGTGCAAATCTGATAGTTATTTAAGATGATTTTGACATTTGAGGCTAATACTGAAAATGACAGTCCTTAGTCAGAAATTCATAACTATTCAAGGCACCTGTAGATTCACAGTGCATTTACGAGGCTGGGGAGGTAGCTCAGTTGGTAAAGTCCCTGCTATATGTTTACATGAATTCCAGAAACCATGGAAATGTGGAGTGCCAAGGTAGCTAATGTGCAATTTCATGGCATGGGAGGCAAAGATAAGATCTGTGAATCAACAAAGTTTGGGTTTCAGTGAAATGTCTTGTCATAGTAAAATAACTTGGATAGAGATTGAGGAAGACCCCAGCATCAACCTCTAGCCTCCACATTCATGATTATACCCATGAATGTGCACCTACACACAAACACTCAAAATTGCAGATATGAAATCATCTTCTATAGGGATCTAGACAAAAAAGGCTGTGTGAACTCACAAATTTTTTAATCAAATACTTAAGTATATGATTAATCTAAGTACTTGGGTCTCTCAAGATGAAAATGAAACCATCATACTTAGTAGGTAATGTCTGAATGCTACATATATGCGAATTTTTTATATTTTGAAATAATAATCTTCAGGTATACATTATCCAACTGAAGTAATACTGTTCAGAAAAGCATGTCCTCAAAGAGAGGCTTCAATTCAGATTGGCATTGGAAAGGCCAATCTTCAAAAGAAGTCACCCACATCCTAGGAGTCATGAAATTCAGTGAAACCTGTAAAGACTTTGAGTATGTTGCAGAAATGATTAGCAGGAACATCTTTGCAATTTTGTAGATGCAAGAAGACCAGAAGTCAGTGGTTCTGTTGAGAAATGATTGTAGATGTGAGGAAGGTGAAGCTGTGGAGTGAGTGAACAGACTAAAATATTTTTAGTTATTTTGTTTCTCTCTGTGCCTCGGTCTGCTGACACAATATTTGGTACTTAATGTTAACAAGAAACATGGATTTCGAATCAGGAATTGCCTCCTCATTCTAGGAATTGTGTCAGGAGACATGGAGGGCATCAGCATTTTAATGAAGCCTCCCAGCTTCACTTTGGTGGCATGGAAAATTGAACACCTGAGCATCACTGTATCCCATTGCCCCATTTTTTAAAGCCAGGTAAGGGGAAAGTGGAAAAAAGTCACTTTCAAAGTAAATGATTATTACTTAATTTACAAAGAATTTAGTGCAAAGGAATCTTGAGAAGTTAATAGAATATCATTACTTGGCTAAGTCACACAACATAAAACCTGTAATGTAGAAATCCTTGCATTTTTCATGTAAGTACTTGGTTCCATTTATGCAGAGAACAATGGCGAAGCAAAATCCACAACCCTCGAGTCAATGGCTTTGTAAGTTCAATTGCATTTTTAAGCAGGCTTGCCTTTTAACACAATTATAGGAAGTTACATGAGCTGGTGCCACTGAATCATCTGCCTTTTCTCTCTGGGAAATTGCTCAGAGCCTGTTATTCAAACCTTGTGGACCTCCTATTTTATGTCTGTTCACCTTTTCTGCTTCAAAATGTAATCGTGGGCTGTGATTCAAAGATTACTGAACTACAGATACTCCCCTATTCCCAAAGGCAAGAAACAGCATGAGGAAAACCCATACACTAAACCTTCATCCATCAAAGTCTTTCAACTAATATTTGTGTGAAAATCATACCCTGAGGAGATGTGGAGTTACCAAACCTAACACTTCTCAACTTTGGGACAGTGAGTGTCAGCATTGCATTTCAACTGTGCTGAGGTACAGCACCTAGCTATTCAATCATACACCAATTAAGTAATAATGTGAAGGTGCTTAAAGACAAGGTTAATACCCATGAACAATTGAGTTTAAGGAAGGGATGTGATCCTAACAAGTCTGTCAGGCCAGTTTCAAGCAGCTGAAAGTCTTTAATGCAAAAATAATGCTTTCCTCTTTAAGAAATTCTACCATAGGCTGGATGGTAGCTTCCACCTGTTCCTGGTGACTTAGGGCTGCAGTCTTCTCTACCAATTTCAAGTTTGCATAGAAAACCCACGTAACCATGTGCAACAATTTCTGAAAACAAAACAAAAGAACCACACCTATTCATGTGTGTTTCTCTGGTTATTGTTCTTTGGATTGAAATCAGAATTTTAATATGATATATATTTGCAACTTTGCTAAAATCCTGCGCATTTGTCAGGTAGAAAGGGTACAAGCTTCTTTTATATGCTGGCCCACATTAAAAACTATGATTCCCACTTTTTAACAGATACCAATATTAAATGATTTGGGGGAAGTGGAAATACATGGTGGTTTGAATGTAAAAAGAATCCATAGGCTAGTGTGTTTGAATACTTAGTTCCCTGCAGGTGGCACTATTCAGGAAGATTCTGGAACCTTTAATTGGTGGAGTCTTGCTGGAGGAAGTGTGTCACTTAGGGCAGGCCTTGAGGTTTTATAGTCAAGCCCTGTTAATGTGCCAGCCCTCTTAATATTGCTACTTCCTGCTTATGCCATATTTTCCCCACCATGCTGGACACTGTAAGCCAAATTAAACATTTTTCCTTCCATATGCTGCCTCTGGCTCATCAATGAAAAAGTAACTAATTCAGGTCATTAGGAAGAGAAGATAAAAACCGTAGAAAGTTTTCTAAATTCTAGTAATGTCTATCCTGCCATCTTCCAGATATCAATAACAAAATCTCTAGTGCGATATTTCACTATTCCAAAATTGCACAAGTATCTAACAAGTTTATTTTCAGGGAGCAACAAATGGTAGCACCTGTGTTACCTGTCTTCACTGAGAAAGGGGGAAATTGTACAAGAGTGAGAAACCATACAGAAAATAAAATCACAGCTTGAATTAAAGGTCAGATAATCTAGGATAATCTAGTGCAAAGTTACAGAAAGAAACTTATACTGTGTTTGCTATTTTATGGTACAGGTCATTTCACTCCACATGAAGGAACATGTAAGATAGCCCCTGCCATGATATGTTAGTGTTTTGACTTCTTTTTTAAAAAATATTTTATTTATTCATTTTCAAGGAGAGAGAGAGAGAGAGAGAGAGAGAGAGAGAGAGAGAGAGAGAGAGAGAGAGAGAGAGAGAGCACCAGCGCCACACCTTGTGAGTCTGGCTTATGTGGGTCCTGGGGAATTGAACCCCTGGGTCTTAGGCACTGGAGGCGAGTGCCTTAACTGCTAGCCATCTCTCCAGCCCAGTGATTTGACTTCTTTGTGAATGGCTTCATACTTTGCATCCTGTATCATCCCATGCCTTGAACCATTAAGCCCAAACTACAATGAATTTCCTTCCATCCTGTATTTCTAGCAGATATCTATATTCTTAGAGCTTCCAACTCTGCCATTATATGTTATAAATAAAGGTCTTTGTAATATGCAGCTGAAATACTAGACACACGTGCAATTTTAGAATTGGTCATAAAGCCTTAAATTCACTGCCCGGGACTTTAAATACGGTGGCCACACTCATGTTTGCCATTCGCTCAGGAGTGGAGTAGCACTTTGTTTAGTATTTTGTTAGGTACTGAGAGTTCCAAGTGCTTCCTTTTAGGTCATGGATTATTCAGTTAGGATTTAGGCATTTTTTTATGATATTGAGACACTAGTTCCAAATATCTGTAAAGAAACTTGAGTAACAAGCATGTTGTAGGTTCGAGTGCCCCCTTAATGCAAGCATTTGCAAAACTCTGTTTATGGTGGTTTCATAAATGTCTTCAGCACGATTTCATATTCTAGAGTTCTAAGGGATAAGAAGTAAACAAGGAAAATGCTTAAAATATTTTATATTACCATTGCCCCAGGATATTTAACATGATGAAAGATGACAGTTAACACCTAGTGAGTACCATGAGGGTATTGGGGATAAAGGAAGGAAAGGAAAGTGGAGGAAGTGAGGTGAGGAAGGAGAAGGTAGAGAAGCAGAGAGCAAATAGTAAAAGAAAGAGAGGAAGTGAAAAAGAGAGGACTTCGGGAAAGAGAGAAACAGAGAGCATGGGCAGAGGGGCACAACCCCTTCAGTGGCCATATCCCAGAAGACCCTATTGAGGACTCCTTCCTAATAGGTTGCCACTTAACAGTGGCAAGCCTTCAATCACAGACCCTTGGGGGACAACCAAACAAATACCCAAACTACAGAATCCTGCAAATATTTTGCTATATAAGAATTCTCTGCAAGAGTTTAAATGTGTTTTGAAGTATCCTACTGAGTTCCAAATAGTTTCGAAGAAATGATGACTGGAGGGCTAGAATATGAGAAAGAAGTACTTGCAGAGAAACTTTCAATGAAAAAGAGTTGCAGCATCTTTACACTACAAACAAGTTCCTAAACTAACTAGAAAGAAGGTAGTGTACCCTAAAGGGATATTCATATTGGTTAGAAAATTCAGAAAACTGAAGGTCCTTGAAATCATTATTTCTTCAAACTTGGGCTCAGCTCATTTATTATCAATATGATAAATTTTATTCAGATGTTTTCTCGACTTACAAATTTAACTGAAATTTAATGTGGGATTTAAAAGAATGATATACAATGTTTTCAACATAATAATCAATTAAATATAATTTAAGCATTTCTTCTAGGAAAGTCATGGAAAATCATTTGGTTTTAGCCTGTTCTATTAATTAAGGATATAGCAATCTTTTTAAAAATTTTCTTTATTTAATATTATTAATGACATAATTCTTCCACACAATCTTTGAATGTCTTATGCCTTCATGCTGTTTCTATAGTCAGAAACAACTTAGAATCTTAAAGTGATGCCTTCAGCAGGCATTTTACTCTGTTGAAAAGACATGATATTTCAAATATTTCATCAGTATATCACACAAGATGTCAGACTTTTTTGACCTTTCTAAATTCAAAAATCTCAAGTTTTCTGTATTTCCATTTTTAGATAATGATTTCATAAGCCTGACTTCTTATAAAAGTTCATGTACTTCAAATAATTTTAATAATTTTGTTCAATTTAAATAAAATGTGGTAATAGAATAAACAGTTTTTTAACAAAATCAGAACTAAGTCTAAATGGGAGAAATGATTATCTGTTACAACCCATTTTCTCACCACTACACATCAATGGTCTATACCTGTCTCAAGAACAAGAGCCCTTGGGACCTCATAATCTACATCTGGGATTCAGCCCATGAGGCCAGCACCCAGCTTGCTTCTATTTCCAGACTCTCTATCTGCCAAAACATTTAACTGACCTTGCGTTTTGTGACTTTTTTTTTCCAAAAGTTAAATCCCTGTAGAGAAGATAAAAATGGCTGAACTTAAGTCATGTTCATTTTCCATAGCAGCTAGGGAGTTGAGAGAATAAATATCCTCTTCCCATTTGCTTTACTTTTTAATGTTCAAAAATAGCAAGGGTTATCATACAATGGGTAGCCAAAGTTTGAAAGAGTTTATTGCTCATTTAAAATACACACATAATAAAATTTGATCATAGACATAGTTTAGGTGGTAATTTAAGGATGAATTAGAAGTTTTCAGAATGGATCTCTTTCAGGACTTTGCATATATATATATATATATATATATATATATATTTGCATATGTATATAAAAACATGATTAAGCTGATTTTGCATAATCCTAGTAATAGTCTGGCTTGGAAAAACTTGGACATGTTTTGTAGAGGGCAAAAGATTTTCCCTAAATATAAAATTGTGATCCAATAAAGATGAACTAAGAAGTCAATGTCAGGTGCTGTGTGCTGACTTACATATGAAGGTATAATTCCCTCATGTTACTCATATTTTTGATTTATTCAGTACCAATTTTCTTCTGTACATGTTATTAAATAGTATAATTTTTCAGTTATCAATATTTTCTCTTAGTAAAGACTACAAAGATTTTATTCTCAGACCCTACTGTGGATGTTTATACCAACTTTTTGGCCCCAAAGTTTGCAATTGCTATTATCATGTAATACAATAGATATTCAATTAGCTTGTAAAAGTGCCAGCAATGGAAAGGCTAGTGTCAAGATTGGAACCAATATTTTCTGACAGTTTAACATAAATTCTACTTCTCAACTATAAACAGAAGGTGTTCTTCTATGTCATATCTACAAAACTTGAAAGAGCTATTTACAGACAAAATGTATATATACTCATATATATGTATATTACATATTTTATACCATAAATGTTTTAATTTTATAAACTACACATGGTTATATACAATATATATATGAATAGTATATACACACAGTTATTTGCCACTAATAATTTATTTCAATTTTAACTTCATGTAACCATAGTTAATTTTTTCTCTGTTAGGAAACTCTATTGTATTGACTCCCTTGGAAAAGAAAAAGCACAATGTGATGGTTAAGTTTTGGTGTCTGGGAAGGGGTTGCAAAACCCCACCTTAAGGCTGTATAAAGGGGAAAGAAATCTCTCCTCTCTCTCTCTCTCTCTCTCTCTCTCTCTCTCTCTCTCTCTCTCTCTCTCTCTCTCTCTCTCTCTCTCTCTCTCTCCTGCTGCCTGGCTTCTAGAGTTTCCATTGTTTGCTGTGTGCTTGTCTGGTGGTGATTTTCCTCTCTCTGTGTGTATCTTTAAGCATCAAATAAATACCTTCCTCCTCATAAACTATGCTTAGTTTGGAGGTTCATTTCATTGACCAGTGACTTACTACAACACACAGCAAGAATAGTTTTTACTTTCATAGAGTTTACCATCTAGTCACTCTGAAGTAATCATATATTTTTTTAAGAAAAATGTGTTACCTTTGCAATTAATCAGCTTATTATGAAAAATTTCATCTCACTGACATTTTTTCTCACAAAATGAAATTATGAAATTGAGTAACTTAGGTTGAAAGAGGAATGAGTTATAACTATTAACTTTTTTATCGCATGAAAAATAGGAAAAATAAATAAATAAAAAATAAAGATAGGAGAGCTGAGTAGGTCCAAACCTAGGTAGGTACAGCCAACCATTAGATTAAATGTGGAAGAGTAAAATTAGTGCTAAAATTGATAGCAGATATGGAAAGTGAGGATCTGATTCTAAGACATGAAAGGGAGAAAGTTTAGAATAATAGACTTGTGTTTGGTGAAAATGGCCAAAAAATCCAGGTCAGTTTCCTCATTAGGTACTGTGCCCATGACTTTTATATACATGATAAACTAGCCAAAAGAAAAAGGCATGAGATGAGAAAAACAAAAATAATTTTCTGTACAAAATATAAGATTTTTATTCTCTTAACACTTTTTTGCAATCACATATATTTTGAAGCTATCCTCAAGTGAAGAATGTGGATAGAACTTAACACTTTTGCTTTCATTTCCCTTTGATCTTAAAGCAACATTCTCATCTTGTATCTCTGCTTGCTTAGCTGACAACTGACACAGGTTCACTGGTCAAAAGTTTATATTTATTCATCATTAATGGGTCTTCTGAGAATAAAAGGCAACTTCAGAGGAATAAGGAACAAATTTCCATAAATTTAACCAAAGAATAAAGTTATTTCCTCAGGGTGATACAGAATTACTTATCCTGTTGCCTTACCTAAAACAGAAATTGGATGTAAATAAAAATCTAAATGAGAATTTTTAAAACTGTTTTTATCGTGGGACAAGTAGTACCTCCTCATTAAGCCTCTATTGATAACAATTAATTATGATGAGAACATTTTTACCCAACTTATAGGTTATAATGGGATATAGTTCTACTTTGCCATCTGAAAAGTTACGTGGCTGTCATGGTCAATATCCATTGTCAATGTGACTGAATTTGGAAACACCTCATACCTGCAGATATGCCTATGAGGGTGTTTCCAGAGAGGTTTAACTGAGGAGAGAAGCCCCGCCTTGAAAGAGGGCAGCAGGATTCATGGGCTGGGTCCTAAACTAACTAAAAGGAAGAAGGCAACTGATCATGAAAACAGTTGTCCCAGTCAGCTACAAGTGGCTGGGATGAATCTACAAACCTGACACAGTTATGGGAGGAAAGTTTTATTGAAGCTATAGATCTAGGGGAAGTTCCATAACAGTGAAAGAGGCTTGGCCCCCTTTCACAAGTCAAAGCAGTGAGAGAAACCCATCACCAGCACCACACATACACAATAGCAAAAAGGCAAAAGGGCCAAGGAGAGCACTTTTTCCCCTTTATACAGTCTTAGGGCAAGATCTTGCAACCCTGTCTGAGGTCTTGCATTCCTATCCCAGACTCAATGGCTTCCTGAGTCTCTGGAATTTCGTTCCTGCACTGCCCACACAGGAAAGGATATTTGCTTCCAGCTTCTTTGAGCTTCTTTACATCCTGCCCCTTGCAGAAAGGCTGTCTTCCTGTAAACATCCTAAGAAACCAACCCAAGATAATTTCAAAGGTCAAGTTGACAACAAAGCCTCACCATCACAGCAGTCATCTCTGTTTTCTAACTATAAATGCAATATGTCCACCTGTTTTATACTCTTGCCCACACAGCCAAAGCAGTTCTAGCTGCCATGGCTTTCTCACAATGATGAATTGTACCCTCAAAATGGGAGCCAGAAAAAATAAAGACTTCCTTATGTTATTCCTCATCAGGTATTTGGCCATGGCAATGATACAGTAACTAATACAATAGTCTGTACTAAAAATAAGAAATGAAGGTAAAAGAGAGTCAAGGCAACTCCAGAATCCCCCAGAGGAAAGCAGGGAAGAATCAATGCACCTACAAGACGTGTTTTCCTTCTGTGTATAACACTGTGTATATTCTAGACACACTCTGAGACTCTCTCTCATAAATATCTGACAATCCACAATAGCAGATGGAGAAAGCAGTCCATGGGATTTTGGTTTTGCAGCAAAGTTTGCTTCATTTATACTCATGCAGGGCTTTCTTTGACCTTTAAAACTACTCATCAGAATTATCCCAGAAAATGGACCTTATGCATATATCTAGGCTATAAAGCAGAATTCTCGAAATTAGACATGCTTTCAAATAGGATTAAGAAAATGTTATGTTTATCACTCATGAGTATAATTAAAATTCATAAAACACTTTATCCTCTCATCTAAATCTATGTCTTACTTTTATCAACATTACATTTTGTCAAAATTCTGGGTTCCAAGGAATTTTAAAAAGGATTCTAAAATTAAATACCTAATGGCCTTTATTCAACAACCATCAGTGTCATTCTTCTTAGGCAACATTACTCTAAAAATACCAATTCATTCCAGGTCACACTTTGCATTTAAAGAATTCTCATCAATTCCCGATAGGAGAGCCTTTTCCTCTGCTCGCCCTCATTCTGCCATTTCTCGATTATTTTGCTCAATTTCTATTCTCAGGTATTAATAACTTCTCTTAACCAATGTTAAGACATTTCTTCTGATTTATTCTCCTCGTGCTCTTGGGCTCTGTCACCAATTGTCATAAACTTTCAAAATCTTCTTTTCCTTTTCTTATTTTATTCATACTACCACATGCCAACATACCTATGTCCTCCCTCAACAGCCATGCCTAAATTTTCAAATCTTATAACCAATATTGAACCATTTATTTTTGCAAAATCCATCTATCCAGACACTTGTAAAAAGCCTATAATAAAATATATAAAAAATTTTGTATATAAAATATAAAGCCTATCACCAGGAATAAAGATGCTTAGTAAAAACCCATGTCATAATTAACAATTAAATTAGATCATTTATACTGATTATGCTTAATACTATGATTTTTTATATTTTTTGAATGAATGAGTAAATAGTAAATTAGGATAAATTCTCTAAACCCTAAGTAGCATTATATACTTGTCCTTATATGAATTAATAAAAATGAATTAAATCCATCCAAAATGATATATGGTCATAAAAAGTTTCTGCTTCAGGAAGTGAAAGATGAGATGTTTCAGGCAAATACACATTAAACATAGCTTACCTTACTGACTGGTCACATATTTAAAATGAAGACAATTTCAATACCAACATACATCCTGGGTGGTTGGAAGCAGTGAAGCAAATATTAATTCTGTATCACAATGATGCCTGACACACAATTAGTGTGAATGTGTGTGTTAACTTTTCTTCTATAATAAGCACTAAAGTTTAAAAATTGCTTTATAATTTAAACATGTAAAATTAGTGAGATTCCAGATAGTGAGGCTTTGTCATAACAAATCAACTATTAATCACAGAAATTGCATTAAAAATGATTATATCTGGGCTGGGAAAATGGCTCAGTGAATGAAGTGTTTGTTCCATATGATGAAGACCCATGTTGAATCCTCAGCACCCACAGTTATGGTATCCCATGCTTGTAATCCCATGTCTAGGTCAATGGATACCAGAGAGCCCTTAAGGCGCTTGGCTAGCTAGTCTAGCCAAATCAATGAGATCTAGGTTTAGTAAGGAACTCTTTCTCTTAAAAAAAAGGTGTACAGAGATTAAGGAGGATATCAACATCAACCAATAATCTCATGTGCACCCACACACATGTTGACATACATAAACACATATACCACACATGCTCAAATCCGTGCAATACTTCCATATTAAATGGAATACATTTACATATATAAATTATTTAGGAAAATAATTTTCTGTGACTCTGTATGACAGAGCATGAAGGGTCTTGCATGTAAAACCAAAGAATTTGACCTTCATAAAAGTAAGAAAAAAAAACAAAGCAATAAAACTTCTCATGAGAAACAACATATCTTTTAACAAAAGCAAACTTGTTAAGTGAAAATATATTTGAAATGCTCCCAAGCTGGTTTTCACCCATTCTCTGTATAAAATCCGAGCTGGGCTAAGAGGCTCAGCATCAGTGGAATGTTTATGAGTTGGGTAGCAGTGGTTTACTGGGGAGAGTAGGTAGATTAAAAAGGGGCAATGTGAGAGTAAATAAGGTCAAAATATATTACACATATGTATGAAATTATCAAAAATGAAAAATAAAAAGTTAAAAAATAATATTTTGGGATGGGGATGTATCTCAGTTGTTACATGGTTTACTTACAAGGTGAAGCCTTGGGTTTGATTCTCAGCACTGCATAAACTTAACATGGAGGCACAGTTGTAATCTCAGCACTTGTGAGGTAAAGGCAAGAGAATCAGAAGTTCAAGGTTATCCCCAGCTACATAGAACATTAGAGGGCATCCTGGGTGACAGTGAGACCCTGTCTCAAAATATCATAATTCCAACTCATCATTTCTATTTGAGAAATAGAGGTACGAAGTTGAAAGGGAAGATGATATTTGCATACTTGATGATATTTTTGACTAGCTTAACATTTTAGCAACCTCTTTGTGAAAAATGACTACATTCATAAAACTGAAAGAGTATGTTAATTCTCCAGTGCACAAAGTTCCATCAAAATTGTCTAATTATAATTTTCCAACCCCAGTGAAAGTGCTTCCCTATTTAGAGCAGAGTTGTTCCATGTTGTTATTTCTATGCTGTTTGTCCAAACACCCACTTTTTGCATTTTCACCAGCCAATACTCATAGGTGGGCAGAATTCTCCTTTTGTACTTGAAAGAGAAGGTAGAATAAAGAAGAAGAATGTAAGTCTGCCCTGTAATTAATAGCTAGTATTGGCAGCTAGTAAAATCATCATGGTGTACTTTATGTACTGCACATGGGCTGCACACTAAATATTAAGTGCAACAGAATTCAACGACTAGGATTTTTCCAGTTGATGGATTTCCTCAAGTATCCGATATGCAAATTGTCTCTTCTACATGGTATGGAAAATTACAGAGTAGCTAGGCAGTCACAGGAAGGCACTGCACAATGGTGCAGGAATGACAAGATGGGCGCTAGAGATAATGGCTAGAAGCTTGTAACATGATCCATGGCCAGGTTTATGTGCACATCTCCCACTCTTCTGACTTCATGTCAAGATGCATGCAATGCCCTCCCTCCCTCCCTCCATGTCAATCTCTTTCTCATAAGAGTTTATGTGAACATGTGTGTATTTACTATTCACTTATATATGTGTTATATTTATATATGCATATATAGATATGAATGTGTGTATATATGCACATACACATCTTCTTATAGTCCTAGGATAGATATGACCACACAAGATTTATATTTTCTTACTTTCTAAGTTGGGCTAAAGGAATCTTCCTTCAAAATCAACTCACTTTATTCGTTTGATTTTACCAGTTTCCCTCGTTTTTAATATTTTAATGTTAACATCTTTCTCGCCATATTAAACTCTAGCAAAACTCCTATCATTTAGATTCAATGTCATTTGACAGTATACTCCTCTAGTTTAGTAACAAAATATTTTCTACTTCAGTTAGCAGCAGTGCCTAGAATGCATCAGATGGTTTTTAAAATGTTCTTATATTCTGTTTGGAAACACTACTGAGTAATTAGTAAAAGTGATGAAGGCTAAAATCTACCAAAAATAGCTTAAAAACAGGTCAAATCACAAGCTTATTTTAAAATAATTTAATAACCACATGTATTATGTACATTTTTGGCAAGCATTTTATGATCTATTGCTCAAGAACGTGCTTTGTTACTTGCAAAACAGCACGTCAATTAGTATGAAGATTCTTTTATCAATTGGGATGTCAGGTTCATTGTCAACAGAAACCATATCAGATGTCCTAGTAAGTTGAAAATAATGTAATTTGAGAATAATATATGCACAAGAGAAGGAATGGAAGTACTGCTTTTTATGGAATATGAAATTTGGTGAAATAAACTCAAAATGAGAGTAAATAGGACAAAAGTAGAGATGTTAAGTAATTTCGCTTCAGAAATGGGAGTGAAATAAAAGTCTCAGAAAACCTTTTGGAAAACTGAAAAATTAAACTATAGAAAAATACTCATGATAATAGTAAGGCTTTTGACATTTAAGAGAAAAAGTCTGTTCCATATGGTCCATAGACATTCAGAGCATAGATACACCTTTTTTTAAGACCTATTCAAGGACTGCTATTTTATACTGAAACAGCATTTAATTTACTTAAGCTACCAAGCAATTGCCTAATTTTTCATTAGATTGATCTGAACTATATTCCCTAAGAAACAAGAATCATTAATATACCTTATAAATATTATAATTCCTGACTGATATCACAGAATGAGTTTGATGTCTTGGTCTTTGACATTTTACATCTAATTTCTTAGGTTCATTTACTGCATTTTATGTTAAGCTCAGCCACTAACTCGTATACACTTTATGTTTTCCCAACCTATTTTAGCTACATAAGGCAAAAGTCACAGCTATCCAATTAATTCCTCTAATTAATAAACTTGATTTCCCCTTCAGCAGTTGATGGTCGGCTTCATGCTGTTCCTCTCACTCTCCTTCCTCAGCTTTCTCTCCGACCTACTTGCATGGAAGCATGATGGTTTGGGCAGCATGCCAAGATTTCCACAGCTTTTACAAACACATTAAAATCACATTAAAGCCCCTTTTGCAAATCTGTTCACATGCACCGCTGTGACACAGTGGATTCTCTGTAGAACTTTTTACCCATACCTTCATTGCTTCTCTATTTAACTACACAGACCACTTCTGTAACAGCGTCTCCAGCTTCATACTTCCCAAGTTCCATCATATACCACAAGAAGCTGTTCCCAGAGCCCAAGGAAAATTCACATCTATGCATGCAATGGCTATTTCCTCTTGTCCAGCATCAGGCACAGCTGACGGTTCCATTATCAATCTCTTCAATAAAGTATATGTCCCAACATTTTTCTTGTTTTTAAGCATGCAATGAACTTCTTTGAGTTTGTACTCACTGAAATCTACAACCTGTAATTGCCTCTCACCCAATCCTAGCCATCCACTATTTACTTTCCTAAGAGTACACAGAATTTCTCCCCTGTAACTCCTGTTTCCTGAATAGTCTTATTACTCTCCAACTCATTAGCTTTTCATTTTCAAGCTCAAGTGAAAGCAGACTATCTTTCTCTTGCCTGGTTTTTATTTTCTTGTTCACTTCTTCACTTTAATACAATTACCAAAGTAAATCTCATTGATCCACTGATAAGTGTCTTGTAACATGAATCTGCAAGTACTAATTACACATGCACCATAGATCAAAGTGACAAATGCTGTCTGTATCTGTGTGACTGCCTTCAAGAGACTTGTGTTTCTAGTGTAACTGTTAGTACTTGGGTACAAGTTATGCACAGATCATGGAGAAATTTCTTACTAAGAAATCACTATGTCTAATTTATATATATATATATAAAAAGCATACCTTCAGGTAAACTTAAACATTGAAATGATGTATACCCATTGGCAAGATCAGAGTTTACCTTATCATAATTACTGGCTAAACCTATGTGTTCCTCAAATTTAAAACTGCATCATTTCTTACATGTTTTCAATTTAGAAAGAGAAGACATGTGTTATGGTATATATACACATATAATACACACATATGCTACAATTTAGTAGTGATCAAATACAGCTGAAAATTAATTAATATAACTATATGTTACTGGGCACTTATTAGATAACAAGAGAAGCTTATGACACTTTAAAATACATTATCTCATATATTTCCATGACATAGAGACTTCAACCAGTCTCATTTTCCTAAAGTATAAATTGGTTTTGCAAGGATGAACATCTAGCCCAATTTTACATGCCTAACAGGGGACACAGAAGGGATTACAGTTCATATCATCTGACTTTATAATCCAAACACTTAACTAAAAGGCATCTAATAATAGAATTTCATGAAAGAATTAGATTTTAACTAAGTCTTTAAGAGCTAAGAAAATTATGATTCAAACAGATTGTCAAAAATACCCTTCCAGCTGGGCATGGTGGTACACACCTTTAATCCCAGCACTAGGGAGGCAGACATAAGAGGATCAACGTGAGTTTGAGACCAGCCTGAGATTACAGAGATTCCAGGTCAGCCCGGACTACAGGGAGACCCTACCTCAAATAACAAAAAAATAATAATAATAAACTTTCTAATTATAAATAATAAATTGTGCTTTTATAAGGGAGGACACATTCCAAAATCTTTGGTCATAAGAGTTTAAAGGGAAACCCCATTCTATTATTCAAAATTAGTAAAATTCAAGAAAACTGACATAGAAAA
The DNA here is from genome assembly GCA_004024765.1 of Zapus hudsonius. NCBI lineage: Eukaryota > Metazoa > Chordata > Mammalia > Rodentia > Dipodidae > Zapus > Zapus hudsonius. The sequence goes on along the minus strand of PVHP010000414.1, from coordinate 49,273 downwards.
TAGAGAATAGAGAATTCCATGTACCCAAGCCAAACACCTTTAGCCTATTGTTTTCACCAGAGAATATCAAGGGACTTTTGCAATGAAGTTCGGGGAACTGTGCTGAGCAGTTTGAGCACAACATCACTGTGTAATAGATAAGACAAGGTCGATTCCTGAGCAGAATGATGAATTGGCCCCCAGGAGCAGAGGCAAGGTAAGAAATGTTCCAGGGAATATAACTCAGAATGATTCCAAATATAATTATTTAAAATATAACCTAATGCGATTTTAAAATTTGGTATTGTGGTGAGAAATATAAAGAAGTTTACAATTATTTTCATTTCTAGAGAGGAAACTAACCTCAGTGAATTATTAATTAATTATTAACTGGGATATAAGGTCACTGCACCTGTGGCTGTGCTGGCTAATCTTTATGTCAATTTACTTAGATTAGGAATCCCCTAGGAGACCCATCTATGGGCTTGTCCACGGAGGTGTTTCCAGAGATGTTTAATTGAGCAGGGAACATGCACCATGAAGGTGGTCAGCACCTTCCTGAGGAGGAAGAAATCTGAAGCACTAGTAATCGGCTCTCTCTGCTTCCATACTCTGAATAAAATATAGACAGCTGCCCCAGGCTACTGCCTCCATGGCTTGAACCACCCAATAAATCACACCTTCCCTGCCAAGATGGATTGTACCCCCAAACTGTGAGATGAAATAAAAAAAAAAACTTCCTTAAGTTGTTCCAGTCAGGTATTTGATCACAGTTAAGGAGAAAATAACTAATATAGTTGACTAGGACTCAAATGACATAAATACATGGACATGCCTATCTCCACTCAACTATAAGCACAATGCACACAGACCTATCTGAACCTTGCCCAACACAACACTGTCAATCTAAAATGATCCTTCAAAGAGGGTGCTCACCAGGCTGTGTCCAGAAACAATATGGTCATGCATTCTCTTGCTTTCTATTTCTAACAAGTTAAGAACCAGTTGATTCATTGAAGGTGGGAGAATTGGAATCACTGGGCTGTATAATCTGGCTGATTTACAGTTTCACACAAGTCTGAGTATAAAACACATCCACAGCTAGGGAGACTTGACATTACAGTAAAAGGGGGCTTTATCATATATCCTTTTTTATTCACAAGATATTTATGTATTTGAGAAATAAATAGAGAGAGGGAAGATAGAAAGAGAGAGAATGAGCATGCCAGGGCCTCTAACCACTGCAAACAAAGTCCATATGCATGTACCATTTTGTGTATATGGCTTACTTGGGCAATGGGGAATTGAATCTGGATCTTTAGTTTTTTGTTCTTTTTTTTCATGCAAGCACCTTAACCACTGATTTTATATATATATATATATATATATATATGTGTGTGTGTGTGTGTGTGTGTGTGTATGCATATATATGTATATATATGCATACCTATAATGCTAACATCAATGAAAAAAAAGGTTAGAAAAAAAATGAGGCTTAATATAGAAACAAGTTCTTGGAAAGGCAAACTAAGGCTAGAGCCAGGTCATAGAATTCTGAATGCCAGTCTCTGGCTCATTTCAAGGGACTTTTTCCTTTTCATTTAACTGTCTACCCACTGATCTCAGGATACTCTGCATTCAGTCAGGGCATAGCAATTACCCTTTATGAGACCCACAGTCAGTGCTTCTGGTTTTAATGCTCTGAACACTTTTAAGAGATCTTTCATCACAGAAACACAATTCCAAAACTATAGAATAAAGCATTTCTTCCATCTAAAAGCCTGTGCTAAAGGTTTCAACTTCAGAGATTTGCAAACTCTGGCATAAATAATATGTACTCTGTATAAGTTCTTACAAAGTACCTGAACCTTTCTGTTCACCTAGGGGACGGCCTCCTTTGTGTGTAACGCTTCTGTGATTCAGGCCATTTATGTGAACCCCTTTCATTAAATCAATGCCTTTTGCTATGAAATTTAGTGTGGAGTGTTCTTCCTTTGTTATCTAGACCTGTAGTCTCCAAACCTATTAATCATTTTAATTTGCTAACTACTGTCGAGTACTGGATGAGTGGCTTGAGAGCTTATTAGCAATGATTATTGAGTGTGGGCTGAGGGAAAGCTTTTTAGTCTTCTTTCCCCCCCAAACATTATTCCATTGTGCTGTGGAGTATGCTACAGGGAACTATTCTCTGCTACCAGGGAATGAAAGAGATGGCCATAATGAGGCTGTTTCCATCTAGTATCTGTGCCTCTTTAATTCTGTTATCCTTTGCACATGAGATGAGCTTTCCGTCATTACTCCTCAAATGTCTAACTACTAGCATTACTTCATAAAAAGCCTCCCAAGAGATGTGTAGGTTTTCTGTCTTGCCTGAACTTCTAGTTCTTGTCACTAGCTGCCACTGTGGATATCGCATTTCAAGCCTGCCAAAATCACTGCCTGGTGTTCCTCCAGATTGGTATTGAGAAACTTAATCAAGTGTCTCTTTCCATGACAGATGTGAAAGCACGTGCCCCCGTTTTATGACAGGTACATTTCTACATCATTCCTTGCTGCATATTTATTTAGGTTAATATTCCAGAGATAGAAACCAAGTAGTTTATATGTATAATTTATACTTAATATTCTGCTTCTCATGTTATTTGAAATTCAAGTTTCCTGCCTTGTCAAGGTTTATCATCTTGAATAAGCACAGCTCTAAGCAAAATATGCTTTTGTTCTCCTGTGAATCTACAGGGAAGACTTGCCGAGTAACTGATGTAGGAAAGAGTAGGAAAGATATACAGGAACAATGAGGAAACTGAAGCAGTCTTACAATACTTCTCTGGGTTATTAAGTATAGGCAGTGGTGAATAATGGGATTTCCATGTGGCGTTCACAAATTGCACGTGTAGAGTCATGGATGCTGCTGAGTTCTAAAGAGACTAGTTATCCTTTCCATGAGAACCGGCTTCAGTTGCAATTCAAAATGAGTGTGAACTTTAAATAAAACTGTTTGTAAATAGATGGGAAGATACATCTAACACTCATTTTTAAACCTGAACGGATTGATCCAGGCTTCCTTATGGAATAATTCTGGGGAATGATGTGTCTGTGGGACATGTAATCAGAAATGGTGAATGTCCTCCATCTTATTAATATGATACCTGTGATGTAGTAGGAAATGGATATCTTTCTTCCACAAGCAATTGATATCCTGAACTACAGGACTGCACCAGGACTGCCTTCTTGGTTAGAATGTGAAATGTCCCTGTCCCTACCTCATGCATTAAACACTCATTGCCCAGCTGATGAAACTGTTTTGGGAGCTTTTGTGACTGTGGGGATTGGTGGCCTTGCTGGCATAGACAAACCACTAGTAGAGAGACTAGACAGGTGGTCTCCATAGTCTGATAGAGGTGTTCATGCTTCTAGCCCACATCGGGCTCTCTGTGCTTCTCCGTCTGCCAAAAAGTGAACAGTGATATATGCTCCTGCCACACAAGCCAAGCCACTGGAGACACCATATCTCCTCCACCATCATGAGCTACACCTCAAACTATGACTCCAAAAAATCCTTTCTTTCAGTATTTTGTCAGGTTGATGGGAAAATAATTAACACAACAGCCTTCTTATTCCTTCCACAGGCACACAGTGAGGCTCAAGAAGCTAATAAACAAAAAAGGAGTTTCAGATTTCCTGTATGTGTCCAATTATGATGGAATGCACTGCTCAGCATGATAAATATGGCTGCAATACAAACTCTAAAACTATAAATACAGATGCTGACTTGGGTTCATATGTAGACAGAAGCAGAGATGGACTGAAATAGAATTTTCTCCATTTTACAAATTCTGTAAGTCTTGTTAATTAGCATTTGGTTTACTTGTGGTAAGATGAAAAGTAGAGCCTGTATCATATGAACTTGCTCATTAATAAACAAGACCAGAAAGTGGAATGACTATAATAGAATGTGTGATAAATATTACTATTAAAATATACAGAGAAAACATACAATTGAAAATAGGCATGTCTCTTATTCTGAAAACCATAATGCAAAAACATGGTTTCCTCTGTATTCCATATCTCTTGATAAAAACACAAACACATATTAGTATAGCATTCCAAGTGATGCATATGCTTATAGTACACATCCATTCTCCAAGACAGAGTGTCTGAATGAATGTTCTTTCCCTCCTCATTGTTTGGTTGACTAATCTTATGACTTCAATTTGGAAGAACTCATGTCAACCCTGTCTCTGCAAAGGATGTGTTAGAAGTCCCCCTCCCTTCCAGTCATTCATGATACTTTCAAAGATTATATTTACAAGATTAAACCAATGATATATTTCTGTGTCTATTTCTATGTGGCCTATCAAACAATTACATTCTATTTTATAGAATTGTTTAGATTTCTGAAAAGATTAACTATCATTATTCTTTTCACAATTAATATTTGAAGGAGTAAGTGTAGCTGGCTTCTTATATAAAATAGCTTTACCATTCATATGAAACTTAGTTCAAACTCAAAATTTTATTATCAAAATTGTCATATATTAAGAAAATGTGGTGGTTTGATATGGGAGTTCCCCATAAATTTATGTGTTCTTAATGATTGATCCCCAGCTGATGGAAATTTTGGAATTAGAACCTTATTGGAGGTATGCTGTTGGGGAGGATGTGATGGGGGTTATATCCAGCTTCATCTTGACAGTGTTTGGCACTCTTCTGATGCTATTGTCCACCTGATGTTGGCCAGGAGATGATGTCTATCCACTGCTCATGCCATCGTCTTCCCTGCTTATAGGGTGTTTCAACTTGAGTCTGTAAGCCAAAATATACCTTTTTTCTCTTAAAAGCTGCTTCTGATAGGATGTTTGTAGCAGCAATGCAAAGTTAACTGAAATAGAACACATAGGATATGGGTTCACATGAAATAATCAGAACTCTAATTTATGATACTCCTATACTTTTCAGTTTAAATAGGGCTTTGAGTAAATGAACTGCATTAAAGAGGTTGTCATGCTTCATTTGAGATAATACTATAGCTTTTACATTTTGTATCAAGTCATCACCTGGCAGTGAAAAATAAAAGATTCAGGACTGTAGTGGTTTGTTTTGGGTGTCCACCATGGGCTTAATATGTTCTGAATGTTTAATCCCCATCTGATGGCAGTTTTTGAATTGGAACTATGTTGGAGATGTGTTGTGTTGGCAGTATTATGAGGGGTATAGCCACTTCCCCTTGCTTGTTTTTGACACACCTTCCTACCACTGTTTGCAGTGCTGTGGCAAAAGTGAGGTCATGCAGTCATTTTCACTGCTATGATGGAGCTTCTCCTTGAGTCTGCAAGTCCATTCTTCCCACCAGCTGCTTTTGGTCAGGTTCTTTGTCTCAGCAGTGAGAAGGTTAATGACAACAGTTTTGGTACCAGAGAATGGGATCGATAGTAGAACCCTATTCTTGTGACTTTGTCCTTTTGGAACTGATTTGCAGGAAGAATGCAGAAGGAGTTGAAACCTCGGCCCATGAGTTATCTTGCATTGTGGTCAGTAGAGCTTGATGGATTCTGCTCACTGTTGGAAAGATCTAAATGAAGTAAGAACTATGGACTATGAGGTTTGGCTTATGAGGGTGAGAAAGAACTTTGTCAGGACTGTGCCAGAAGCAGTTTGTGTGAGAGGCTTGCTGCGTTCTGCCTGCTTGTGTCCTGAGAACCTGTGCAGGGTTGTTTTACGTAAAGATGGACTGGTGTGAGCAGATGGAGATGGCACAGAAAGAAAGATCTTTGGGTCGAAACTGCTGCCCATTCACCTGCAATTGTTTAAGAGATTACAACCATTGAGATTGGGCCAGATCATCTGCCTTGGGACAGCCGGAAGAATGTAGACGTTTTTGAAACAAGGGGCCTGAATGTTGAGATTTTCCTGCTCTTCAAAGTCAGATTTATTCCTCCTGGATTAACAAATTGGTAGCCCACCTGGAACTACGTAGTATAACAAATGCAGGAAGAGAGGGACATTGGATGTGCCACATGGTTTGTTTTTTTTTTTTTTTTTAGAAATGGGCAAGGCAGTGTGAAGCAGGTATGTTGGATTAACTGTGTGGAAGCCCAATGGAGCCATGAGGATGAACCATGAGCTGGAGACCCAGTGAACTGCCAGGGTAATGGGATGGCTGCCAAGGAGAGTTGCCAGCACCAGATGAAGTTTTCTTGGACTGTGAATAGTCTGGAGGGACAGAATTGGAACTTCAGACACTGGTTAGAGTTGTTGGATTGGAGTTATAGAGTTTGATGCTACCTTATTTGTTTTAAATCTTGTATTGGTTTAATCTGTCTTTGCTGTGTCCAATGCTATTTTATGCAGTGTGAATTTGTTCTGTACCAATTATGGTTTTTTTTTCTTTTTTCTTTTTTTGTATTACATCTCAGTTAAAGACCTTAGAGAATGGAGATGTTTGAATACAATTGGAATGGATAAAAAACTATGGGACCTTTTGAAGTTGGACTGACTGCATTGCATTCTATGTCGTGTATGGTTATCATTTTTTGGATGTTAGGGAGGATTGCAGTGCTTTGATTCAGGTGCCCTCAATAAACTTAATGTGTTCTGAATACTCAATCCCAAACTGATGGCAGTTTGGGTATTGGAACCTCGCTGGAGCTGTGTTGTTGGGGGTGTTTTTATGGGCACTATAAGCCCCTTGCCAGTGTTTGCACACCACCTCCCTGCTGCTGCTTGCAGTATTGTGGCATAGGTGATAACCACCTTCTGCTCTTGCTATTATTTTCCCTGTCATCCATGACAGAGCTTTCCCTCGAGTCTGTAAGCCAAAATAAACCATTCCTCCCATCATCTGATTTTGGATTTTTTTGTCACAGAAAAGAGAAGGTTGACTACAACAAAGACGTAAAAAGAAAAAGACTGACTATTCTTTATAGTCAATATTATCTTATTTTAAGGAGATAGATTCAAAGGGAGAGAGAGAGAGAGAGAGAGAGAGAGAGGAAGAGAGAGAAAGAGTGTGTGTGAGGGCATGCCAGGGACTCTAGTCCCTGCAAACATACTTCTGGTGCTTACCACTTTGTATATCTGGCTTATGTGGGTACTTGGGAATTGAACTGAGATCCTTAGGCACTGGAGGCAGGCGCCTTAACCATCATGCTATCTCTCCTGCCCATTATATTCAATATTATCTTAATAAAAATCAATATCTGAAGAAATCTTAAAGAAATTCTAGATGTGAATCCACTTTGCTCTAAACTATAATTAGAGTGTGGTTATTAAAGAAAATCAGGAGCCCCTTTAAAGGAAGTTAGTACTACTTTCTTGTGAAATGAGAGATGGAAAGTGATACAAACATCAATGACCATTGGTAACTGAAGTAGCATGATTAAGAATGATTGGCAACCATTAGAAACACATGTGGAGATGCACAGTGGCTGAAAATAGAAACAAAACCAAAATCAAAACAAGAGAAAAATCATACTTGTATTTATGAGGCTCTAAGTAAACCCAATAAAATTGCAAAATGGTGAAAGTTCACAAGAAAGGAGGAAATTGAAAATGTTTATTAAAATCTGAATAAAGGAGTGATGTAAACATGAGTCTAAATACAAAAATAATAATGTATGAACTACAAAGAACACAGAGGATTTGTCTAGAAAACAACAGTGATTTTCTAAATATGACCAACAGTCAAATATATAATAGTGAGCAAAGAATACAATAGCTTCTTAATATATACAATTTAATATGGATTCAGAGGGTACAAAATTTCACAATCTATTTTGTGGCCATATAATTTTACTGCCAAAACCTCATGATTAGCACAGGGAAGACATATATTTAATATTTCAACAAAGAAATTTCATATATCATGTCTGAATTAACTCAAATCATAAATGTGTTTGATTTTTTACTTTTGCTTGTGTGAATGTGGGCATGTAAAGTAGTGCCTGTATGAGGAGGGGATGCATAATGTATGCGCATGTATATACCCTGTGTGAATGTGGGCATGCAAAGTGGTATGTGCATGGGGAGTGTGTGTTCTGTGCCCATATATGTCTTTTGTGTGAATGTGGGCCTCTAAGTGGTGTGTGCATGGGGAGTGTGATAGGGCTCCATGTGTTCTCCTGAAGTGAGGGCTGATCCCCTGATGTGGTTGGCGTAGACTATCTGGTGTCCTGTTGCATCATGCTTCAAATCACTCTTACTGATACCAGAGCATATTTCTTTTTGTGACTCTGAGTCTCTCACGGTCTCTGCTCCCCTTGGAGGAGTGGGGTTACAGGAATGTGTGGGTACACACAACTGTGTACTTGGACTCAAAAGATTCAAACTTGGAAGTTGTAGCCCCCCTTAAGCACTAGTCCTTCCAGAATAGGAAGTGCATTTAACTTCTGAGTCATCTCTTCGGCCCATATATTGGGTTTTAAATAATGCAACTTTCACATTTGATCACTAACTAGACATTTGAGAGTTTAACGACACTTTCATTTTCAACCTAATGCATTATGTGTTAATGGCTGCTGTACTTCTTGGGTGATGTCAACATCAGATATCTCGACAAATCGATGTGATAATTCTAAGTTTATGTTATTTCTCTTGGGTTTAATTTTAGGTTTGTTAATGGTTTGCCAAAATATCTTAATGACTATGTAGATGCATAATTTTCTATCCATTCATAATGCACTTGTGTGTCTTCATACCATAAGGTCTTTATAAACTGAATCATATATAGTCAATGTTTATTGTTCCAACAACACCACCTTTATTGTCTATTGTAATTTATCACATTCAGCATTTGACCATGCTCCCTCCCAAAAAATGTTGAACACTTTATTTATATATCAATAATGATTGAAGGTAGAGCCATTGGTAGGATAATTAGGTTTAGAAGGCATGAGGAAGGTGATATCAGTCATAGATAATGACAAAATAGAAAAGGAAAAGAGTCCTGATCTACCACACTTGCTCTGTCTCACTGTGCATTGCCTTTACCATGTTATGAAGCAGAAAGGAACTCTTAGAATGAATCCTGGGCAAGCTTCAGAACCCTTCCTTCTCAAGAAGCAGGAATACATTTCCATGCTTTATAAGTTACCTGGCCATAGGAATTTTCCATAGCATCAGAAAACAAATGTAAGTCACCAAAAGACTTGATAATTAGTTATGTATGTTTAACTGTGTAAGTTTTTGATTCATGGATTTTATAGTACATATAGTAGGAATAATCGTATTCCATGCATCAGGGTAGAACAATAAGTCTCCCATGATTGTTCTCTTTCTCTTCTCCAGTGTCTGCAATGGATATCATTTACATATGTGGAGATTTTTTTTCTGTTTTATGATTTCTCTCAGTAAGCAGGCTACTAAATACTCCCTTCATTTAGCATATGGCTGAAAAAGGAATTTGATGTCTCTCAATAGAATGCAAAAGTAATGGTACTTGACAGAACCATAGGCATCTGGGAAAAGAAGATCTTTGAGTGAGAGAAGAAATTAGTTGTTGTATTAAAAAAAACAGGGAATTCTTAGACTCAGTAATCCATGAATAATTAAAATGCAGCCTAAACTGGCTGTGGAAGCTTAAAAGCTTAAGCTTACTACCTTAGAACTCTAGAATGGGCATTACTTCATGACACTGGGGCAATTCTTTTGAATATTAAATTATTCACTAATCACAATAATCTTTTTGATGGGTATTGCTATTGTGAACCACTTCTATATGGCAAACCGAACTCTGAAAGGGGTAAATAAATCATCCAAGTTGAAAACTGAATCATAAACATAGAGATGGACTCTGAACCAGATAATCCTGTGGATCCACTCTCTCCAATGTCTAAGTTTCTGTAAAACTGTGCCTCTGGAAGAAGTCTGTTACTGAGCCAAATATAACATATTGGTAAACTTTACATTTACAGCAATAGCAGTTATAAACAGTTAATAATTTTAATATGCTCTAGAAATGTATGGAGTGGTCAATAGTTAGACTTGGAAATAAGAGGGTTCATTTTACTATTCTATTAATAAATTATTAGAATATTTTATTTCCCTGGAATAATACTTGAATGTTCACATTATGTTCTATCATCCTTAAAAGAAAATATTATAAGAGAAGCCAATGTCAAATTTCATACTCTCCTTCAACTTCACTAGTGAATGTCTGCTATCTTGCCTCACTCCTTACTAGAAGGTCCTAGGAGGCAGGGGCATGCCCTCTATCATAATATCTCCCTGCAGGTCTATTGTACATGGGGAGCTACAGCAGTTGTTAATAGAGTGGCTATTCTATAAACATTTGTATAATAACTAAATGAGCTAATTAAATTCTGCTGACAGTGGGCTATTACCCAAATAAAGTGTGGGCATTGTTTTTGGAGAGCCTAGCTTTAAATTTATGAAGACTGTCAAGGACTCATTTATATAAACAGATTTCTTTGGAGCCACACTTCCCCTGACTTTGACATCTATTTGACTTAAATGTGAAAAGTCCTCCCCACTGGCTCATGTGTTTGAGCACTTGCGCTTCTGCCTGCTGCACTGTCTGTGAAAGTTCCAGAGCTTTTAGGAAGCAGAGGCTTTCTGGAAGAAGTAGGTTCCTGGGGACATGCTGGATAAAGTAAATTCCTGGGGAAGGCTTTGAGGTTTTATAGCAGAACCCACTTTATATTCAATTTCTACCCTCAGCCTCTGGAGGAAATGTGAGGGCTGGCTTTCTGTGCCAATTCCCACCATAATGGACCATATCTCCTCAAACTCTAAGCCAAAACAACACCTTTCCTTCTTTACATTGCGTCTGATCAGATAGTTATTCACAGTAATGAGAAACTCCTACAATCTATAAACCCATAACTATAGTATCATGTGATTCTTGGTATAATACCGGCATGCGAATGAAATGGTGCTGAGGACACCAGTGTGAAGAGGTATAATTATGATGCTACGAGTAGAGAAAGTCATGGGTCAGTTCAAATGGTCAATCAAATCTATACCTCTATTAAGAGGAATCACACTGATTATGACAGTTCCCAGATGGCATAGGTCCTTCCATGCTAGATAGGCATTACCTGCTATCTCGGACTTTAAAGAACAGCTCAAAGCACAAGGAAAGGTCTTCAGGAGAGCCACAAAGAATAGTGAAAAAAGCAATGAACTGCAAGATGCATTTCTGGGAAAATCAAAACCACTTTAATCTCAGCACTCAAGAGGCTGAGGTAGGAGGATCACCTGTGAGTTTGAGGCTACCTATGCTACAGAGTTTTTCCATATAGGCCTGGACTTGAGGAAACCCTGCCTTACCAAGAAGAAGAAGAAGAAGGAGAAGGAGAAGGAGAAGGAGGAGAAGGAGAAGGAGGAGGAGAAGAAGAAGAAGAAGAAGAAGAAGAAGAAGAAGAAGAAGAAGAAGAAGAAGAAGAAGAAGAAGAAGAAATGAAAAATAAAACACTTCCTCTAATCTGCTCCTTTTGTTGTTGTTAAGTGTGTTTCATAAAACCTCACCAATACCATGTTCAGTGTTGGCAATAGTGTAAAGTTGAACACTTTCTTTCCAGTGGGAAGTTAAAATAAAGGCTATGAAGCAAGATATTCAGTTTGGCAAATTTTTCATTATTGGCAACTTTACAACTCTTTTAATATCAATGCCAATTGATTTTAAATTGCCATTAAAAATATCATGTACCTGAAATGCACTAATCAGCTGGGTAACAGGTGGTGAAATATTTACAAAACAGAGCACAGCTTGAAATTGAAGCACAAATGGATACTATCATTATTACTAAATTATGAATGTGGAATTAGAATTAGAAGCAATCATTGAGTTCTGTATGCAGGCAGGCCTGTTAAGTGTGTGAATGGCCCAACACCCACCAGCAATCCTGATGAATTCCTAAGGAAAGTTTTATTAATCTTATGTATGCTAGTTGTTTCTTTCCTTGGAAATTTTACTGCTTTGTTCTCAAAGGGAATCACTAGAGTTTAAAGTAGCAGTTAATTTGAGATGTTTCTTTAAAATAAATCTCTCCCAACATGGATGTATAACTTACACCGTGGTGTGTTTTAACCCCGCTGTGTGGGTAATCCATGCTTCTTTAGATGCTTCTCAAATTTTTAAAGTGTCAAACCACATAAATTTCAAATGCCCCTTAAAGCCATTTAGGCATTTTCTCATTACTGATGATGAGTAAAAATCATTTTTTTTGAGGCAGCAGTAAACAAGCTTAGCTATCTCATTTACCCTGAATGTGAGCTTGCCACAGTACCGGTTTTTAGAGGCAATAATGCAGCTGTGCTAGGCATCTGCCAGTTGTGGATTCTCTCTCTCTCTCTCTCTCTCTCTCTCTCTCTCTCTCTCTCTCTCTCTCTCTCTCTCATGTTCACACTGGAACTTACTATGATTACACATTTCAACATTCAGGCAAACTATTCCTCTTATCCACAAATACCCACAGAATATAAACACTGGATTTTTCTTTTTATTTAAAGTTTTATTATTTTTTTTTTGAAAGTGGAAAATAATATATTTTGAGGATATCTTAGTATTTTGAAAGATAATTTCTGCCTCTTATATAAATTCTCCAAGACTTTCCTAGTTGTAGAACAATTATTTGATATACAGAAATAAGTAAGAAGTTGAAACAGAGACCATGATCTCTTCAACCCAAACCCTCGGCAGGCAGCAAGATAACCATGTGAACTCAAATCAATAAAATGTGAAGAAGGATATAAAACAGCAGCAAGCCTTGGTATTATTCCTCTCACACACCCTCCTTTTCACTTAAGGGAAAATCAACATACAAATGAGTTAAGAGTGTAGTTATTAGAAACTTGGTTCTCTCTCTTTCTCTCTCTCTCTATATATATATAGATAGATAGAAAGATAGATAGATAGATAGATAGATAGATAGATAGATAGATAGATAGATAGATAAAGAGGTATTGGCTCAAAATAATAATAACCACAGCAGATAAATAAAAAGAGAAAAGGGGAAAAGTTAAAAATTATAGATGACACACTTAAGTTATCAAAAATGAGAAAAGTCTATATATTTCTAAGAGAAAAATCAAGATACCATTTGGGAACAAGAATTAGAGTAAAAATAGTGATATTAGTAATAGAGGCATAAGGAAACTTTGGAAGGTGATAGAAATGATTTTATCCTTAATACTGAATTAATTGATAGATGCATATTTATCTCTAATTGCACCAGCTTATCTACATTAAGAATATGCAAATGTTTATGTGTCAGTCATACCTAAAATAAAATGGGTCTATAAAGTATCAGGGTGAATTTAAAGAGGCCTATCATGATTTTAGAAGATAGAAGAAAAAAAATTTTTTAGTGTGTGTGTGTTCATATGTGTTAATGTTTATGTGCACATACTGCAGCACACATTTAGAAACCAGGAAATAAGGGAATCATTCCTTCCAGTTCAATTGAGGTTGGGTCTCCATTCACTGTGTTCACCAGGCTCACTGTCCTTGAGCTTCTGGGTGATTCTCTTGTCTCTGCCTCTTTCTCACAGTGGGATTACAGACATCCAGCTTTACATGGGTTCTGGGGCTTCAAATTCATATACACATGAAAACCGCAAAGTGCTTCAGCCACTGAGCCCCCAAAATGCAATGCTTTTGTATTGAAGAAAACTCTTACTCAGGTATGAGACTACAATAAAACTATTTTCATATAAAGAAGATGTGTTTTACCTGAAATAAAATGCTTCTAGAAAAAAATCTAGGCAATTCTGAAAGCAAGTTTGCTCAACTATTTTATGAGCTTTATATCTATCACAATAAGCTTAACAGCAAAGAAAGAAAGGCGGTAACACACATAAGAAATTACATTAAAGACCAACAAATTGAATGATTAGCAATAGAGATAGATCAGGAAACAATAAGGAAGGACTAAAGTACTTCTTTTGATGGGAAGAATGATACAGAACATAATGTATATAAGAAGGCAGGTGCAGTAATCAAACCTGAATATCAGTTCTGAAAGCAGCAACCTAACACACAAAGAAGATAACTAATCTTAAATCAGTCAAAGAAAAGTTTATTCTTGAAAGAATAAAAGGAAAAGGGGACTCAAAGGAACAAAATATATGACAACAAATACAATGCATAAAATTGTGACAAATAAATCCTAACCATTTTACCATAGTAAAATGAGCTAAATCTTTTTTTGACAAATACACATAAATATGACATTTAGGCCAGTCTTTCATTCGCATACAAACTATGAAGAAAGTACAAAGATTCCTACTAGCCACTCCACACATGTATAACCTCTCCTTTTATCCACATCCCATCATAAAAATGGCAATTTCTTGAGTTCATGGATTCACTTTGATATGCTAGCATTATCAAGAACTCACAGGTGACATCAGGATTCACCCTTGCTGTTGATTATTTGGCCCTTTGGACAAGTGTATAATGGCATGTCCACTAATTCAACACCTAACCCTATCTCATACCAATACAAGAAGAGTACTTTCATCACCTAAAGTTCTCATTTTCACCTAGACTCCCTTCTTCTTTCTTCCTAAACCTTGGCAGTAACTGATAATTGTTGTGCCTTCATGATTTTGTCACTTTCAGAAGCTAAAAGAAAAATATGAGTCAAATTGTATTCCTTTCAGACTGGTTATTCACTTTGTAATATATACTTACAGTTCCTCCATATTGCTTTAGGTATAATGGTATCTTTCATTTTAATACAGAATATTGGATTGGCTGAATGAACATTAAATATCATTTCTCTTCAGGACATTTTTGTTGATTTTAAGTGTTGATGAGTAGGGATAAGGTTCTGTAAATACCCATTTCCACTGTTTATATAGTTACATTTTCAACTCCTTTGGGAAAATACTAAGGGACATTATAACATAGATCAGGAGCAAACTGTAAAAGCTAAAAGCTACCAAATGCTTTCCAAAAGAGCTATACCATTTACCTTTCCAGACAAGAATGAGGAAGAATGATTGTTGTGAAACAGCCTCACCATTTAATGAGTTTTGGGGGAATCAGTGTTCTGAATTATGGACATTCCAGCTATGTAGTTATGTGCATTATTTTGAGAGAGGATCTTTTATTAAAATGCAATATTAGCTGTATTTAAAAAAAATGTTTGTTTATTATTTATTTAAAAGAAAAAGAGAGTGAGAGAAAGAGAAAAAAATAAACAATGACAGGGCCACAAGCAAACAAATTTGAGACACACATGCCTTTTTATGTGTGTGGCTTTATGTGGATACTCAGGAATCAAATCCAGTCATGAGGCTTTGCAAACATGTATATTTAAACAATGAGCCAGTGTCTTCAGTGTTGAGATAGGATCTTGATATGTAAATCAGGCTGGCCTTGTTCTCAGAATCTTCTTGCCTCAGCTTCCAATTGCCAGTATTTCAGGCATGGCCTGCCATAACAGGATAGACAAAATTTAGAAAAAAAAATTTAAAACTAGGGCTACAGAGATTGTTCAGTGCTTAAAGTTACTTTCTTACAAAGCCTGACAACAAGATGTACATAATGGTGCATTCATCTTGACTTTGTTTATGGAGGCAGGAGGCCCTGGATAGTTCCCATGCCTGCCTCCTCCCCCCCCTCTCCACAGCCAGGTAGGTACCAAGTCTGAGCCCACCTGGCCGTCCCTCCCCTGCCTGCACCACCCGGTCAGCAGTCTCCGCAAGCTTCACCAGACACATGGCAGGCGGCTGCCCCTCCTCCAGCCTGTGCCACCTGAAATGTGTGTCACCATCAACGATGACGATGCTGGCATCCACAGCCCGTGCAACCAGGTCTGCAGCCTCCCCACACTTCAACAGACACATGGCAGGTGGCTGCCCCTCCCCCACTGGGGCCACCTGTTCAGCAGACTCTGTGCACATCACCAGCCACACGACTGGTGGATGCCCCTCCCCAACCTCACCACCCTGTCCACAGTCTCCAAGAACATCACACGACACCCTACTCATGTGCTCAACTGGCGCCCCTCCACATGTTACCTAGTCCCCATGCCATCCTGAACACCCTCCCACCAGGTTACTTAGATGTCAGGACTCCACCCTCCACCTACCTAGCTCCCACATGTCATGCAGCTCCTAACAGGTTTCCCCCAGTATCCCCATTAAAGGCCATCCACTGATCTGAGGGAACACACACACACAGATAAACAAAGTGAGTGCCCAGCCATCTCCGTGGAACCCAGCGTATTCCACGTTGACACTATCAAAGTGTAGATAGCTCAAAGACATCCCACCCATCACCCCAAGTGGAATTAAAATTGGCAGATCTCAATGAAAATAACACAGCAGCTGAGGAAAACATGTCAAATGACAACTATACCACAAAGGAGAGAGAGAGCAGATGCAAGCTCAGGATAACATGACACTAAACCCTGATCATAATAACACAATTCCTAAGGAGAACTTAATGTTGATCATGGAAGAAAAAGTGGACAAGCATTTTGAAAAACTACAAAGCCAGCTCACAAGCTTTGACAACAGGCTTAATATAATAGAGGAGAGTCAAATGGACTTAAGAAGAGAAATGATGGAACTAAAGGCAAACCAGCAAACTGAAGGTCTCAATAATCGGCTATCAATATTAAATGAAGACATGTGCAAATATAAGAATGACTACCAGGAAGAAATAATTAAATCAAACCTTAAAATGAAATCACATCTCAACAGATTGATAGAGGCAAACCTAAAAGAAGTTTCAGAAAACAAAAACCAAACTGAAATAATAAAAACCTCCCTAGAAGATCTCACTAACAGAATCAATAACTGGGGAAAACAGAACCTCAGACGTGGAAGATAGAACAGAGGAGTATGAGAGAGAAGTCAGAAATTTAACAAATTTCAAAAGAGCAAGTGAACAAGACATGAGGTAAATGTAGGATACCATTAAAAGACCTAATCTTGTGATCATGGGGATCCCAGAAGGAGAAGAAATCCAGGCTAGGGGCATAGAAAATATTTTCAACAGAATTATTCAAGAAAAAATTCCTTACTTTGCAAGAGATAATACCTTACGTCCAAAAGATGCACACAGGACTCCAAGTAAACTAGATCAAAGAAGGATCTCTTCAAGACACATTTTAATCACAATGCCAAACATTGAGGATAAAGAAAGAATACTTAGAGAAGTGAGAGAAAGCTTTGAAACTCATCACCTACAAAGGCAAACCCATCAGACTAACTGCAGACTTATCCATAGAAATCTTAAAAGCCAGAAGAGCTTGGGATAAAGCGATTCTATGCCTAAAGAAGTACATATTTCAACCTAGACAACAGTAGCCAGCAAAGTTATCCATCATAAGAGATGGAGAAATGAAAGTATTCCATGAAATTAGCCAGCTCTACAATTACTTGAACATAAAGCCAAACCTTCAGAAAATACTACGTGAGATATTCCATGCAGATGAGACAAGCAACCAACCCCAGGAAAGGAAAAGATTAAAGATTAAAAGATTAAAGGCACTCGCCTTTAATCCCAGCACGTGGAAGGCAGAAGTAGTAGCTGATAAGCTTTGTTCCTGCTTGGAAAGTCTCATTTAACTGGTGATGTAACCAACTACCCTGCTGATTGGCTGTAAAACAATGTGCCCTAAGAAGGCGTACTGTCCTCTGCTGTACTCTGCTGATGGGCTCCCACCAAAATATTTGAATCTTATCGCTTGAGAGAAATAGGCTTAACAATGCAGCCTAGGGTTATAAAAGGGCTTTGTGTGCTCAAATAAAATGAGATTTGACAGACAATTCTCCCAGGCATGTGTGTCTGTCCAACCATTTGACTCACCTTTCCCCAATGGAGCCCTTTCTCCTGCTGGTCAGCAAGACTCGGGCTGCCTACAAGGGGTCAGGGGCCCACAACCCCACAACAATAATGTTGCTCAACAGCACCATAGACAAGCTAGGGATAACAGACATTTACAGAACAGTCCATCCCAAGGTCTCAGATTATACATTCTTCTCGGCAGCACATGGAACTTTCTCAAAAATTTACCATATACTAGGCCATAAATCTTCCCTCAACAAATTTAGGAAGATCGAGGTAATCCCTTGCATCATATCAGACCACAATGCATTAAAGCTAGAAATCAACAATGGGAGAAGAATGTCAACAGATCCTGGCATTTAAACAACTTGCTCCTAAACAACGAATGGGTCAGACAAGAAATCAGACAGGAAATTCAGAGTTTCCTAGTAACAAATAATAATGAGGACACAAACTATCAGCACTTGTGGGACACAATGAAGGCATTCTTAAGGGGGAAATTCATTGCACTAAATGCCTTCATAATAAAGACAGAGAGGTCTCAAATCAGGCTCCTATCCTCCTACCTAAGTTCACTAGGACAGATGGAAAAGTCCAACCCTAGGAGCTCAAGACACAAGAAAATTATGAAAATGAGACCTGAGATTAATGACTTAGAAATGAAGAAAACAACTAAAAATAGATAAAGAGTTGGTTCTTTGAAAAAAGTCAATAAGATTGACAAACCTCTGGCCAATCTAATCAAACGAAGAACAGAAAAGGCCCAAATCAACAAAATCAGAAAAGACAAGGGAGAAGTCACAACAGACCCTAAAGAAATTGGAGGTATCATCAGGTAATATTTCCAAAATCTCTACTACACAGAATTAGAGAATCTGGAAGAAATGGATGAATTTTTGGACACCTACCAATTAGCAAATCTGAGCCCAGAGCAGATAAAGTTGATAAATAAACCTATCAGAAGCACAGAAATTGAATCTGTAATCAAAAACCTCCCAAAAATGCAAAAGCCCAGGACCAGATGGTTTCTCAGGCAAATTCTATCAAACTTTCAGCATGGAATTGAAACCACTCTTTCTGAAGCTTGTTAGGGGCATAGAAAAAGAGGGTAGGCTCCCAAACATCTTCTACAAAGCTAGCATCACCCTAATTCCCAAACCAGGCAAGGATGTAACAAGAAAAGAAAACTACAGACACATATCCCTAATGAACTTAGATGCAAAAATCCTGAACAAAATCCTCACAAACCAGATATAATGCCACATCAAAAATTTTATTCACCCTGACCAAGTTGGCTTTATCCCAGGGGTGCAGGGATGGTTCAATATGCGTAAATCAATAAATGTAATTTACCCCATTAATCGACTCAACCATAAAAACCACATGGTCATCTCAATAGATGCGGAGAAGGCCTTGGACAAGATTCAACACCACTTCATGTTCAAAACCCTGGAAATGGGCATAGATGGCCCATATCTCAACATGATAAAAACAATATACAGATCCCCTAAAGCACAATTTATTCTCAATGGGGAATGGCTCAAGGAGTTCCCACTCAATTCAAGAACAAGACATGGGTGCCCACTCTCACCACTGCTCTTTAACATAGTGCTTAAAGTTCTAGCCCAAGCAATAAGACAAGATAAAAGAATTAAAGGGTTGCACATTGGAAAGGAAGAAATTAAACTATCCCTCTTTGCAGATGATATGATCCTAAATATATAAGACCAAAAATATAGTATCAGTAAATTCCTGAAAGTAATCAATTCCTTCAGCAGAGTGGCATAATACAAAATTATCACACAAAAATCAGTAGCCTTTCTATATTCAGAAGACTAACCTTCAGAAAAAGACTTAAGAGAAACTGTCCCATCTTCTATAATCTCAAAGAAAAAACAAATACCTTGGAATATCACTAACCAAGGTTGTGAAAGACTTATATAAGGAAAACATTGAAACACTCAAGCAGGAAATAGAGGAGGATGTGATAAAATTCAGAGACATTCCATGCACATGAATAGTGAGACTCAATATAGTAAAAAAAAAAAAAAAAAAAAAAAAAAAAAAAAAAAAAAAAGAAAGAAAAAAAAAAAAGAAAAAAGCAATCCTGCCAAAAGTGATCTACAGATTCAATGCCATGCCAATAAAAATCCAAACCTCTTTCTTCATAGACATAGAAAAATAATCTCAAAATTTATTTGGAAGAATAAAAGACTGCAAATAGCTAAAACTATCCTAAGTAAAAAAAAAAAAAAAAAAACTTACTCAGGAGGTATCAGCATGCCTGTCTTTAAAGCATACTACAAAGCTATAGTATCTAAAACAGCATGGTATTGGCAGAAAAACAGACAGACAGTCCAGTGGTATAGAATTGAAGACCCAGCTTTTAATGCAAGTAACTTTAGTTACTTGGTCTTTGACAAG
>PVHP010000414.1:0-29006 GCA_004024765.1 Zapus hudsonius | reverse complement strand
CAATGTACATTGGACAAAAGATAGCATCTTCAACAAATGGTGCTGGACAAATTGGTTAAACACGTGTAAAATAAAATGAAAATAGACCCAATACTTTCACCATAAACTAGAATCAACTCCAAATGGATCAGAGACTTCAATCTAAACCAAACAACCATGAACACTCTGGAAGAAAAAAGAGGAGGAACTCTGCATGAGATAAGAGTAAGTAAAAACTTCCTGAGCAAATCTCCAGCAGCCCAGGAATTGCATCACTCACTTAACCGGTGGGACCTGATCATGCTCAAAAGCTTCTGTACAGACAAAAGTACCATACTCAGAAGCAATAAACTCCCATCAAACTGGGAGATGATTTTTGCCAGCTACAACTCAGACAGAGTCCTAATTTCTAGAACTTACAGAGAACACAAGAAAATTAGTAGCAAAAACTCAAATTGCCCTATAACAAAATGGGGCACCGATCTCAACAGAGAATTCACAGATGAGGAAACACAAATGGCCTTTACTCACTTGAGAAAGTGCTCAGCATCCTTAAGCATCAGGGAAATGAAAATTAAAACCACAATGAGATACCATCTTACCCCTGTCAGAATGGCAATCATAAAGAAAACCAACCACAACAGGTGCTGGAGAGCATGCGGGGAAAAAAGGACCCTCATTCACTGCTGGTCTGACTGCAAGCTAGTTCAACCTCTATGGAAAGCACTGTGGAGACTCCTCAACAGAATGGACATAGAACTACCAGTGGACCCAGCTATCCCTCTACTAGGCATCTAGCTGCAAGATGTCACATCTCAGGATAGAGACATTTGTGCAACTATGTTTATAGCAGCCCAATTCATAATAGCTAAGAATTGGAATCAAATTAAATGCCCATTCATGGAGGAATGGATAACAAATCTGTGGTATATTTACACGATGGAATTTTACTCAGCTGAAAGGAAAAACAACATTGAAATTTAAAGGAAAATGGTCTGACTTGGAGCAGATCTTACTAAGCCAACTCTCAAAAGAACAGAGAGTCAAACGTGGCATATTCACCCTCATATGCAGTTCCTAACCAGGTTGACTGTAAACTCTACACAGACCAGTCTGGAAAAGTAAGAGTTTGTGAAAGAGGGGTAAGGGATTGGGGAGAGGGGATGACTTAAGCAGGAAGCTAAGCCATAAGCAGTTCAAAAGCTCAAAATCTTCACATGCACACTTTAACATATTGAGCAAGTAGTGGGTGTCATCTGGCATGAGGAGCCATGAATATAAGGGGAGAGAGTCTAAACCTTTGAAAAGTCAATCAGTCTGACAACTGCTTCCAGTTGCTGGCTCCTTCCTTCACTGAGTTGCTGAACAAATTGATCCATGAGGTCCCAAAAACAAGACAAGCATTCTCTTGAATACCCACCCCAGGCTTTAGGCAAGATCCTGTTGCTGAAAGACCACAGAAAGCCATCTATCAGCATTGAGTTACCCTGCGAAGTCCAGAATGGTAACCATCCCCCAAGTGGTGGAAGGCACTGCACCAGCTACCAGGGGAAGCTGATCAATGACAGGTGGAGTAAACAGAGACCACCGACATGAAACAAATTCGGCCACCATGAGTAGGCTGAACACACTGCCTACTGGGAGAGAACAGTAAACCAAGAAATGAGCACTTGTGCAATGGAGTTACCAAAGCCTGGGGAGGCAATCAACAGCTTTTAATTCGGCCAAGTAATCCAGTCAGTGATGAGGAACCCATAACCGGAACTGGGGACTCAGGGCAAAATACACTGGGAACCAAAATCTTAGGCCTCCAAAGAGAAATGCACTGCATGAGTGATTTACAAAGAGGCTACTAATATTAGAATCTAGCTAATTCAAAAATGTGTATCCAAGTTAACTTATACTGATCTCACTCTCTGATGGAGATTCTGTATGTATTTTCAGAAGAGAGAGAGAGAGAGAGAGAGAGAGAGAGAGAGAGAGAGAGAGAGAGCTATGGATCCTCCAACCCTAACAATGATCTGCAGGCCAATAAACCGACATCTGGTTAAGAGATGAACCACACCAGATCTTACATGAAGGAGCCATATAGAACCCGGTAGAGAGTGGTGGGATAAACAAGAGACCTATAACCACAGCCATTCAGTCTACACAGGATAAGCCAGACAGACACCAATGATTTTCAACACAACCTAAAGCTGAAGTACAGAGACCCCTAAGACCTCAACAATAGCAGCCTTAAGACCCACTTACCATGACTCAGGGAACTGAGAGACAGAGGGGGTGGAAAGATTGTAAGAGCCATGGTGGGGGAGAACTCCCAGAGACATGCCCCCCTCAGTAGCAACATACAAGGGGGGGGTGGAATCAAGTTGACTCCTAGGCTATCCAAAACCCCCTACCCCATGGGCTGATCCAGACTACCCACAGAGAAGGATACCCAGCTGATTGGGGACAGGGAGGAGGGAAATTGGAGAAATGGGGGTATCATCTCATTATCTGTTCATTAAATGTATCTAATTATGGATAATAATGATAATAATAAAATAAAAATAATATGTAGGAAAGAAAACTGGAATGGCCTTTGTAATGAATACAAATGAGTTTAAATGAGCAAATTTTAAAATACACAGGTGATATACACTATCAGAAGGAAAGAATGTATAAATAGAGGGATTCATCATATATATATATATATATATATATATATATATATATATATATATATATATATATATGTATATATATATATGTTCTTAACATTACTGCTGAATAATACTGTATATACATGTGGACAGAATTTCACATACACACACACACACACACACACACACACACACACACACAGGATATTGACCGACTGAGTAACAACCACATCTAGAGAGGGACTAGATCTCATAGACTTGATCCAAGTTAACATGTGAGAGCAATCATGGGAATAGCTCAAAAAACATGGTCTTACAGGTTCTTATAGAGCTACATTACCTCATTCACAGTTTTGCTTTCTGCCACATCAGTTGCCGTACTCAACTATATGAAAATATTGAAGGACTCCATAAATAAATTTTGTAGATTTTTAACCTGAGGGCCACTCTGAAGAGGTGACACTATTCTATAGTTCTCTCCACACTTTTCCCCTAGTATTGAACCTGCCCCTGCTCTATAAGCTCCACTGTGTATGTGCCACCACCACATGATTTGATTAAGACACCTTCACTATAAGATCAAAAGTCATGTACTGTAATGCATCTATCCAAATAATTCTTCGAAGCACCAACTTTTTAAATAATGTGCTTTAATTAATCTACTTTAATGTTAGTTGTTTTAATCTCTAATGACAAATTCATAAATATGCAGGAGAATTAGATTATATAGCATTCAATATTCTCCATGGTTTTAGACTCCCACTGGGGTGACTGCAATCATTGTCCCTGTAGATAAGAGATAACTACTATTCTGAACTTTCAGCTAAGTGAAGAACTTTAGACAAACTGGATTTGGCAAAGTCTAAGCAAAGGATTCCTGAATCAGATGATGACTTGAGCCAGTCCAGGTGCAGAAAGGTCCACCGGCGATGGGAAGGGGAAGCTTCAATAGGCTAGACATAGAAGCAATGAGGAATCACCAGAATGGTTACAGCTACACATCTACTTGTGTGGACATTGAGTGATGAGCTAGATGTGGTTAAGATGAAACTGGCTGACTAGGATTGGCTGAAAAATCACTACTTATTATAATCAAGTTAGAGTTTGCTGTGCTTTCATAGTAAACTAAATTATAGTTCACTCCAGAGGAAGTTAAGATAGTGAGGGAGCATCAGACCACAGTTAACATTCCCAAACCTTGATTTGCTATCATTGTGACCATAGGTGAGTGAATAATGTCCCCAATAGATTCAAAAGTTTATTATAATTGTAAATTGTCTCCAGCCAGTTCTGGCTAGAGGAGGTGTGTCACCTTGGCCAGATCCTAGGGTTCAGCCCTAAGGTGTTTCTGGGGTGGGTCTGGAATTCTAGCTTTACATATGCAAAAAGAAGTCTGAGTTCAAGCCTGGAGTTCCTCTTGTTTGCTAGTAGGGTATGTGCTTGCTTGCTTGAGGTGCTGGTGGGTTTTCTCTCTGTCTCTACTTGGATCTGTGAAAGGGGGCCAACCTTTTTTCCTTAACTTCCCCTGAATCTGTTAGTTTCAATAAATATTTTTCTCCTCAAATCGTGCCTGGTTTGGAGATTCATCTCAGCAACGTGTGGCTGACTACAACACTGAGTTACTAAGCAGTATGTTACTCTTCACATCTCGTTAATGGTTAATATATAGATGTCTGCGTCTCTTCAGAGAAAAGATTGCAACCCTGATTTCTGTTATCTGAGTCTAAAGGTGAAGAAATGGAAATGGCAAAGCAGAGTAGGGACACAATACCCTTGACCCATGTACACCTGGTAACACTGTGGGTGGGCAAATCCATGAAACTGGAGACTTGGTACTAAAAAGAAAAAAAAAATGCTTCCAGTAACCATTGCTTCTCAGTATGCTTGAACAGCAACTAAAAACAGCCTTAGCATGGCAGCTCATGCCTTCAATCCCTGCATTCAGGAGGCAGAGGTAGAAGAATTGCTGTGAGGTCTAAGCCAGCATGGGACTACATCATGAATTCCAGGTCATCCTGGGGCTAGAGGGAGACCATAGCTGGGGGAGGGGATGAGATCATTGCTGGGGGAGGCGAACATGATTTTCCTGAGATATTCTTTTGTCTGAAAGTGCTAAACCCTGCCTAGAGCCCTTTGATCTCCTCTAGAAACAGAGGCCATTACATTTATGATCCCACAGAGCTTCTCCTGGTTTCTTTTTTATCTGGATTCAGCTTCTCCCTGTATATTTATTATTTCTGTCTGGATAGAGCTTCTCCTTGCATACCTGTGATTTCTGACTGGGTAGAGCTTCTCCTTGTATTTCTATGGATTCTGACAGGGTAGAGTTCTCCTTCATACCTCTGACTTCTGTCTGGGTAGAAAGAAAGAGCCTCAGTCAGCAGATTGTTGACAATAGTGTAGCTGTACTGTTCCCTGAGGTGGATCAGTGTTTCCCCTTACAGTTTCATACCTGGCTGGGTGCTGACGCTTTCTGGCACCATCCAGCATGGTGGAGGAGTGTCTTATGGCATATCTCTTGTTCCCAAAAAGATCAAAGCTCAAAATTCAAATTACAGTTTATACTAAATAATTAAAGACTATGAGCTTTGATATTGTTAAGAAGATAAATCTCTCCCAATGAGATCATGTATTAATATAAATTCCCCTTAAAGCATGTAAAACAAATAAATGATAGGCACAATAACTTGAAAAAAGAAAATGTTTCAAATATGATTATGTTAAATTATGTTTTTTCAAGAAAGATTTTAAGGCCAGGAGTGCTAGTGCATGCCTTTAGTCCCAATGACTCAGGAGACAGAGGTAGTAGGATCACTGTGATTTCGATGCCACCCTGAGATGACATATTGTATTCAAAATCAGCCTGGGCAAAGTGAGACTCTACCTTGAGAAACAAACAAAAAATGATTATAAAGCTACATATCCAAGGCAGTATGTACTTGATGAAAAAAGCACAAATGGACAAAAAAAATCTATATTTGTTTCTTATGTATATGGTCAATTAAGATTTCACTTATGTAGGAATAATTCAACAGGAAAGAGCAGGCTTTTGTACAAATTCTTCTGAATAGTTGACCTTCAATGAGTGGAGCAGATTTTCTTTACCATCAATACATGACTGATATGTAATTAAAAATGTCCCTCTATCTCTTCTTTTTCATACACAAAACATTATAAAATTCTGTGGTGAGCCTAAATATCAAGATGCAGACATAAAAATTAAAGAGACTACTACTTTTCATAAACATATCATAAAATGGATGTCTTAAATACAAAAATGCATAATACATAAGATAAAAATGGCATCTTAAACTCATCAAATTTAAAAGATTTAGCTACTGAAATGTTATCAAGAGAACACAAACTTCCAACGTTTTCAAATATTTGCAGTCTTTCAAAGGGCTTTAAACTAGAACTGAGAAGCCCAACAATTGAAGGACAAAACCAATGATGTAAATATGAAGAAGATTTCAGTTGCTGCTTCACAAAAGATATGTTTCCAATAATCCCATGAAAATGCTCATCCAAAAATTTTAAATTAAAATGAGATTTCACTACAAAGCCATGAAAACAGATGATATATATGTGTGTATGCATACATACGTACATATATACATACATGCATACATACAACTTAAAAATGGATGACAGAGAAAAGACCAAGTTCTGGCAATGTGTGGAGCAAGCAGTTTTCACCTGGGTTTACTACTGGCTGTAAAGAATTATATATCTACTATGGAAAACACTTTAATAATTTAGATAATTTGTCATGAATATTGTAATGTAACAAACACTTTCACTCAGAATTTCTTGCAAGAAAGGACCTATGGCCCAGTTGTAAGTAGTTATGTTAGTTCTGATGCCTTCTAGGAATTAGCTTTAAGATAATGTGCCTTAGCTACCAGGGTTATGCTTTTTCTCCTAACCAAGAAGTGGAAAGGAAGTGATGTGAGGACCTAGCCATTCCAACAAAGTGTGGGGTTGCCTTAATTGATGCTCTTTGATCCAGAGCTCCCTGCTGGGAAAGCAGAAAGTTCTGCAGGTGTTATTTTCTGCCTCATGTGGTCTTCTAACCAATCATGCTTCATTTTTTTTTATTTGCAAGGTGTTATTGCCATTAAACTTTTGTACTACCTGTCTTTTCTCAGTGTCTGATTTTTAAGACATAAACTATGAAAAAAAAGAGACTGGATTATTCATCAACTATGTTGGAATGGACTTCTTCACCACTGAAAGAAGATGGTAGATGTTATGTCCATGCACAAACAGGCAGCTAAGTTGTTCACATTTTACCTGCTTTCCGTAGGAATGGGGCTTGTTGTTATGTCTTATATGTGAATTGCCCCCCACAAGCTCATACATTCGAGCTTTAGTTACCACCTGATGAGAAGTAATTGGATTTTAAATCTCTAACCTAATGATAAATTTCATCCCATTTATATATACATAATATGACATCATTTTTTGGCAGGTATTGAAAAGCACCAGGTGGGGCCTAGTTAGAGGAAGTAGGTAGCATGTGCCTGTGTAATATGTCTTGTAGTGGTCCATGCTAAATCCCCTTTCTTTGCTCTCTGGCTACATGAGGTGAGAAATCTCTGCTACATATTCCTGATGTTGTGATACCATTCCTCACAATGAATGGGCTCAAAACCAATAGAGCCAAGGACTATGGTCTGAATCGCTAAGACAAAATACTTATTTCTTCCCATTAAGTCATTTTTCTCCAGTATTTGGTCACAGTGAGGACAACATCTGACTAATCCATTGATGAAAAGAATATATTCATAGGAATGATGACATATGTAAGTATAATGGAAATGTGTTCTTGTTAACTACTTGCCATGATGAATGCAAGTAAACCAAAGTTGATGACAAGTAACAGGTATTTATGAGAGTCTATTTGTCATGTGGGAACTTATACAAAATGCTTCCTTTCATCCAAAGACTCAGCCAAAAAAGAATTGTTAAAAAAAATCAGTATGAAATTTGGAAACCAGGGATGATGTCACATAAGATCGTGTAGATAGTCCCATCTTCATTCTTCAGATTTACGAAAACCTCTGGGTAAAAGAACACCTACCGAAGAGAGCCCCCAGTGGGTAGGGGACAGGAAGGAGGGTAATGGGGGTACCATCATAAGATTTGCTCATACAGTGTATCTAATTAAGGATAATAAAGATATACAAAAAGAGAAGTGGTCCATTCTTCATCATTAAAGATACCACCCTGCCCATGTAGACAGTGATCCAGAATGACCTCACACAAAACCAAAGTAGACACTTCAGCATCTGCTGTCAACTCTTTTCAGGCTGTCATGCCTATAGCTCTGGCTCCAGGATTAAGTCTCAGTACAACACATCTGTGGTCAAGTTGAGCCCCATAAGACTCAGGGATTTGCAACAATGGCTCTCTCCTCTCAGTGTCTGATCTGTTGCATTATAAGGTTAATTCCATTTCTAAGTTTTTAGACTAAAAGCTAAGTTCTTTGAGAAGCAGACACTAAGCTGGGATTTCACGTGCAACAAGATTAAAATAAACACATGTAAAAGGTTGAGCTGTGGTGACAACCTAAAAGCCATAATATAGGTCTGAAACCTGAAGGGGGATTTTATAAACATAATCTCAACTGCAGTCCTGAACAAGTTTTCTCCAGCCAGACAGGATACCTCACACAAATTCTGTGTGTAAATGCAATGGCTCCAGTCTTAGCAGTGAGCATTCTGGACTTGTATGCAAGAGGTACTGGCCTGTTAGCCCCACAATGGTAAAATATATAGAAGTTGTCCACTATCGGTGTTTCCTGGAGTATGCTATCCTAAACGGGGACTGAGCCATAAAATTATATGTCTACAGAAATTACATAACCACACAAATAGCTGTGAATGAATATTCATAAAATCATTATTTGTAACTCAAGGCTGAAAATGATCCAAACACCAACCAGCCAGTGAATGGCTAACTTACAGTATATTCTTACAATAAAATATTAGTTATAGATAAAATAGGAAAATCTAATGTACAACACAAAGGGTGATCTCAGCATTCTTATATTGAGTGAACGTAGCAGTGAACATAAGACAGTGTACTATGTAATTCCATTCACAAGAAATTCTCAAACACACAAAACATCAGGATACAAATGTCATTACACATGATTGGGGACAGGAATTGTAAGGAACATGATTATAAAGGTTTAGAAAAATCATTTTTGGTAATCATAAACTTCAAAATCATGATTAATGCCATAAGTACATTTACTAAATCTATCAGTTCTGTTTTGAAATTCACTACAGTTTACTATGTGTAAATTCTATCTCTATGTATTTCTATGCAGATTTCATGTGGCAATTAGAGTGTCTTGTATCTTCTCTGACAATTAATAAATTTCAATAAATATGGAGTACGAGGAGACACTACCCACATCCAGAAGAAGGTCAAAAGCATGCTCTTATTTTCTTATTAACATAGAAATGAAACAGCTGAAGCATAACACCAGCAGTTACTTCCCCTGCAGTTACTCACTTCCTGCATGTCAGGTTGATATGATGCCTAAGTTTTAGCTCTTCTGCATTCCTCTACTACTTCTTGCTTCCATAACATAATAGACATCCAGGAAAACCTTCTAACCACAAGTTGACAGGGCTGTATGTGGTTCAGAGAGGAAAATTAAATGTGATATTCTCAAGTGCTTCTAATTATTTTTGATTCTCAACCTTTTAATTTAAGAAACTCACTGTGCAGATACATTAATAACAGTGCTCTATTCGTGAGCTGAGAAAACTATTCTATTCCCCTTCTGAGTTGTTCATTAATAAATTCATAATATAGGTATTCTGTACTTCTGTTTCATCAGCAATTTCCAAGATTTTTTAATACACTAAAGAGAGTTGCAAAGGTAATAGAAATAAAATGGATTTTCAGGGGAGATTTGAAGATAGATAAAGTCATTGATTTAGAAAGACAATCATGTGTTAAATGTTTCAGCAGAGTTTAGGAATAGCTACTTTGTATATACACATCAAGAAGGCAAACACCCAAAAGATAAATGTTTCTAAAAAAAGAAAATAGAGATCAATACACCTGGAATTTAAAAAAAGGCAATTTAGAAATGGAAGACAAAGTAAATAGGAATCAAGTGATTTATATAGAGTAATGTGTATATATTTGTTTTAGTTCTACTCAAGAGGTAAATAAGAAACACTGATTGTGTTTTAGACCAAGTATAACACAGAAGAAAAAGAGAGATAAAAAATATCCTGTTCCTGTTTAAATAATGTGATCAGAATGTTACAGAATGTTTATACTCCCCTTTTTGATGCTCTGATTCTGACTTTTTTTTAATTTTCAAAGATCACATTATCAAAAGGACAAAGTTAAATTCATCATTAGTAATTTCCAGATAGTTTTTTTTTTCTGAGTTAGCTTTAAATGCTTTTAGAATTCACATACAAATCATATTATTGTGATATTTCTCACACAGGTATATCATAATGCCTTTTCCATACCTCCCACAGAACTCCTTGAACCCTCCTCTTCTTTTGCTGGTGCTCTCCGCCCCCCCCCTCATGTGAATTCTCCCCTCTGCTTTCATGAGTTTACAAGCTCTGATGAGAAGAATTTGCTTTTAGGAACAATTGAATTTGGATTTGGCTACTTCTAGATGTATTTCCAGTCATCCTATATTGTATTAAGAGGACAATTCCAATTAAATTAATTTCCTTTTGTTTTATTTTTTTCAAAAGCAATTCATTTAGTGAAAACGATATTTACATATTTTATCTTTAATAATATATGTGAGAAAAACAAACATTGATGACATGGAAAGATCTCTGAGATCATGTGATCTTATTGTGATGCAACAAAACCACTTTACCATATATAGTTAGGGTTGTTTGAATATGAAAGACCTTTGATATCTTCCTTGTTCCTTTAACCTTCTCCACAAAAAAATTATGCTATTAAATTGGCCAGATTCTAAAATTCATGTTCACATCTTTCAGATATATTACATAATTAAAAAATAACATGTCCTATCAAGCATGATGTTATCCTTTACCATGTCTCTCTCAGTCTAGAAGGCTTGGTTTTTCCTTCAATTCATATTCTAATGTCAGAGCCAGGTGCCTTATATTGGAAAAGTTTCTTTTATATCCCCAGTAAAATAGTCCTATACCATGGTTTATAATGAGATCACCCAACTGTAAGTCGTGTGGTCTTTTTTGAGTCTAACTCTTGTTTCATCACTTTTCCTCTCAGGTAGAGAAATACTGAGGTCCAGTAAAGTTTCAGGTATTTCCTGGAATCCTATGACTTAATACAATGAAAAATACATTGTCATTTAATGCACTATTTTTTAATGAATTTTCAACATTCTCAACAAAATACCAAATGGTAGAATAAAGGCCAAAGAAAGCTCTGAGAAATGTAGGACTATACTTGGTAAAAGGGGTAGGAGAACTAAAATTTGATTATCAGTGAATCAGATTTTAAAAGGAGGTTCTTGTAGCCTAAGCTTTTACTGAGGGGCTAAAAAAATTCTCAAGATGTCTACTTGAATGTAAATTCTAAATTTCTTGAGTCCCCCTTTTAAATCTCACAGTATAAGAAGGTTGAAAGAATATAGAAGTATACACTTAAGGAAGAGATTTCCTTCAAGAAATAGATACTGTTCTTGGAAGCTTTTTCCTTTTTCTGTAGGGAAGGACTATAGATAGGTTAAGAAAGACCAATGGCTGGGTTGGTACAAGCAGATGATTTCACTTATGAGATAGGTTTGCTTTACCAGGTGTGATGGTTAGGTTTTTTTGTCAACTTGATCTTTTTAATTATCTTGGGTAGGTCTCTGAGGATGTTTACAGGAAGGCAGCCTCTCAGTAGGGGGAACAATATAAAGAAACTCAAAGAAGCTGGAAGTAAACATCCTTTCCTGTGTGGGCCATGCAGGAAGGAAATTCCAGAGACTCAATATCTTAGTCAGCCACCCGCTGCTGGGATGAATCTTCAAACCAGGCACAGATTTGGGGAAGAAAGGATTTATTTGTAGCTATAGATACAGGGGAAGTTCCAGAATGCAAAAGAGGCTGCACCCCTTTCACAGGTCCAAGCAGAAAAAGAAACATATCACCAACACCATACACATGGAACAGCAAACAGGCAGGAGAGCAAGGAGAGAATTTCTTCCCTTTATATAGCCTTAGGGTGGGGTCTTACAACCTTTCCCCAGACTTAATGGCTTCCTGAGTCTCTGGAATTTCCTTCCTGCACTGCCCATACCTGTGTGGGCTAATGCAAGAAGGAAATTCCAGAGTGTCAGGAAGCCATTAAGTCTGCAAGACCCCACCCTAAGCCTATATAAAGAAGAAGAAATTCTCTTTGGCACCAGCCTTTTCCCTGTTTTTATCTGTGGTGTAGGTGATGGGGTTTTTCTCTCTGCTCAGACCTGTGAAATGGGAGCAGCCTCTTTTGCATTCTGGAACTTCCCCTGTATCTATAGCTACAAATAAATCCTTTCCTCCCCAAAACTGTGCCTGGTTTGAGGATTCATCCCAGTTGCACGACACTGACTATGACACCAGGATGTGAGAGACAGGGTCAGAGTGAGATCAAAGGGCTGCTAGCAGTGTTTATCACTTTCATACTAAGGAATCTTAGATGTTAGCATTATCTGTTCGTGTGTTGAGTTAGAAGTCAAGTGACTAACCAGGATAGAATTGTGTCAACATGAGTTCAGGGATCCTGAATTAAGATATATCCATCCCAAATTAGGGACTTTCCTGAGGTAAACCTATGTGTAAGTGGTTACTTATGAGCCCCCCCCCAACCATGCCCATGCCCCTCATTTTATGGACCTCTCCCTTATGCTGATTACTCAGCCAGCTCCATAATGACAACTAGAAGGAACGAAGATTATGGAAAGAGTAAGCCAGTCATGATTCCAAATGTAGGTGCCTGGGAAAGACCAGATGAAAAGCTCAAGCAAGTTCAAGTTTGGATGAGAAATGTAACTGTGTATTCTAATTCCTTACCCAAGTCTGAATTTATAACATACAGTGACTCAAGATTTTTCTATACTTTATTATTTTAAATTTCATTTTATATATAACAGGTTACATACAGTATTATCCCTGAACCCAGCTCTTGTTAGGAGAAACTGCAAAGAAAGACATGACTTTCTGTTATTTTTAAACACCAAAGTTATGTGACAGCCCATAAACAGTGAAGATAATTAAAAATGAATTAAGCTTAGAAAAAAAAACAGTCGTGAAATTGGTTAGAATTAATGCAAGGGTAGAGATGGTTAACATATAAGTTATATCTATGTACTAGGAAATATGCAAATGTATTTCCTTTTTCTTTGTACCAGTTCCACATATTATTGCAATTTTTATTTTACAAATTGTAGCACACATAACATTACTCAAGGGAATTAAATAGCCAAGCTGTAATTTGAGCTCATTTATATTTCATTATTAAACACTGTATGCTTTGACTTATGTTAGACATCGGCTTTTTATAAAACTATACCTTTGGTGAGTTATCAGTGAAATGATGTTTGTTGTCACCAGGAAATACTCAATGAGATATCAACAATCGTCAGATTCTGACATGCAAAAATTTCAGAGATTAATTACCATTAATTACTAATTGAGTCAAAATACTTCAAGATTTGTGAGAAAGATAATATTTGAAAACCCAAATTGTCTCTGATGATGATCATACATCACAAAATAAAGAAGCAAGAGAATAAGCTAAAATAACTCATTCACAAATAGCAATGCTATGGGCCCAAGATAGATTTTTATATTCTCACAGTGTTCTTTGGGAAATTTCACAAATCAATACTAATTTTCAGTAGGTTGTTGTTTAATTCAACAACTGTTCATATTTATCACCAGCCTTGGCTTTTTCTATATGTTGACATGTTGACTCATGTACTCAGGTCTTTGCCTATCATATAGTAAACACATAGATTCATGTAATGCATCTTCCTCATTAAGAGTTATAGATATTAAGACTGTATATGAAAGACAAGTAAATGTTTTATATAATCGCCAGGACATATATTATGGTCAGCTTTGGGTCTGTTCCACAGCCATTTTCCATATTTTTCTGTTAGGTTCTTTTTTGCAAGTAGGACCCTTACAACCAACATCTCCCCTAATCTTTCACAACTGACTCCCCAGTGCATGAGAAAGAGGAGCAACTGATAGAAAATTTGAGAGCAGTTGAAATAATTTTCAACTAATAATAATAACTAGTAATTCTGCTTACCTCATCTGTTATTTTCATTGTTGTTGTGACTACATAACCTGACAGGAAGCAATTTATTGAAAGAAAGATTTTGGCTCATAATTCAAGAAATGTTTTCCTTCATGGCTGTTGTTGTAATCTTCTCATTGCTGGGACAAAACACCCAAACAGAAGTAGGTCATGGGAAGAAAAGTTTATTTCAACATACAGTTAGGAAGGGAAGACTCATCATGACAGGGAAAGCGCAGACCAAAACAAGATAGTAGCAATAGAAGACAGTAAACGGAACCTAAATAGAATATTAAAATGCACCTGTAGAATGTGCAGACTTTCTATGGAGGAGCAGAGAAAAAAAAAAGAATTAAGAACGACTCCACTAGTTTGAATTCAGTTACTACCTGGAGGACTAGAATTTTCATTTTTTGATAGAAAAACCTAATTACCAAGTATAGGGGCTAGCAGAGAATAACAATTCACCTTCAGACTAAATTTGCATCACTTGTTAAAAATTTGAAATGCCGCTATCAAGGCTGTTAGATATTTTACTTTGCCACATAGAATTGTATTCAGCAGCCTTTATCTCAGCAAATACCTTTCAGGGACAGTTAATCCTATTGGTCAGCTATAAGAGCCTGAACCCTAACACTTAATTCTGCAAAGCTATTTTGGAAGAAAGCTCTGACTTTATGTTACTGAAATATTGCTTCTTGTAATACAACAGAGTGAATACAGAAAAAAAATACACTTTGGGCTGGATCAACTCACATCAAGTGATCATATGTGCTTTAACAATTTTCACTGTTAGAAAGTATCACCACCAGTAAAATATAGTGAATTTAAACTCTTATCTTCTTATAATGACTTAAAAAGAGATATTTATTCCTCAAATATATGAAGGTAATGTTCTGTTGTAACTAGAAAGTTATATGCTCTTTTGGCATTTTTGTAATATTTTTGGTATACTTTGATAAACGTGTAAAACTAAGTTTATATTATGTGTATATTAGTAAATTGAGAGAATTCATGTTATTTTAGAATGATATCAAAGCTGAAACCCTTCTCAAACCTAGGACAGTGTTATTTAACTGACAAATCTATGCAGGATTAAATTTAACAAGTAAAATTGGGTCTAGTTCACACTTCATTGTTCTTTGTAAAATTTATTTATTTATTTATTTGCAAGGAGAGAGAAAGAGAGACAGAGACAGACACTGAGAGAGAGAGAGAGAGAGAGAAGAGAAGAGAAGAGAAGAGAAGAGAAGAGAAGAGAAGAGAAGAGAAGAGAAGAGAAGAGAAGAGAAGAGAAGAGAAGAGAAGAGAAGAGAAGAGAAGAGAAGAGAAGAGAAGAGAAGAGAAACTGGCCCATCAGGTCCTCTAGCCACTGCAATGAAACACGGGATGTGTGCATCACTTTGTGCATCTGGCTTTATGTGGATACTTGGGAACTGAACCCAGGGCACTGGGTTTAAGAAGCAAGTACCTTAACCACTGAGGAATCTCTCCAGGCCCTCACTGTTCTTTTATTGTATATACTATTTTTTTTCTGAAAATCTCCACCACCTTCTAATGAGGAAAGCTATGGGTTTCGAAGGAATGGTTCATAGATAACATTGAAACTCGCCTGGAAAAACAACTGGCAGATCTTTACCAAGTTAAGTTCAGTTAAGTTAACTTTACCAAGTTAAGTTTTAGTCTGGAACTTGCTCAAATTTCTCCGACACAGAAAAGCACCAAGGAGACCCTTCCATGCAGGATCTGGACTAGGGAAGCTGTGATGCTTTGGTTCTGGCTGGGTGGTAGCCACTTGAACTTAAGTAACATCTTATAATATCCTTATCAGCAAGGCTTTTATATATCGGTGATGGAACATGAAAGCAACAGAATCACTTCATAATCGCGCTTGGTTAAACACCATCCAGGAATATCATCAAAGTCCCAAATGAGTCCAGGCATCTCATGCCTTCATCATGTTGCCTCTCCCTTATAATTTTCACCCTTTACTGTGATTGGCTGGATTTATTTTTGTCTTTCTTTCCCTGGCCACTGACTTGCCTCATTCTATTCCACCCTAGTTGTATTTTTTTTTACAAAAGTTAAGCAGTTTCTGGTATGGATTCAAGTCAAAATGTACCCTGCAGGTTCATGTACTTAAATATTTGTCCCCAGCTGGTGACATTGTTTTGACTGGTTGTAGCACTCTTAAGAGATGGGGCCTGGATGCAGAAGTCCTCACTTGTGAGATTTGAAGTTCGTGGCTCTTCTCTGCTTATGGCCCTACCTGGATTCCTGGTCAGACAGGTGAGCCAGCAGCTTCTCACTGTCACCATTACCAAAGACAAGAGCTACTTCCACTACCATGCCTTCCCAGAAGTGATAGACCATGAACCTCAGCCATGAACCAAATCAGTCCTCCCTCCCCTGAGTCACTCTTGTCGGGTATTTGATCACAGCAATGAAAGAAGTAAATAATATGGAAAATTAATTTTTATCAGTTGCAGGAAAGACATATTACACAATTGCCATTTATAAATTTTACATATTTTTTTCTGAAATCTCTCTGTTCCCACCCTAATAAGTGGGTGAAGGATATGGGCTCCCCCTGCTGCCTTTCAGATCTCTGCAAGCTTCACACCTTCAACTTTCACTAGCAGTCAAGGCTGTATGCATCATCATTTTAACAAAGTAATAAACAATTTTGCTGAGACTAATGGCAAAACACAAAGGATAAGGAGTCTATGTTTTATAGGTAGCTTTATAGAAATAGCCATACTTCTTTGCAAAAGTCCTATTGGGATTTAATGCTTAATTACTTAATTTTCCTTTCAAAAGAACATGCTTTGTAAGTGTATAGAAATGGTAAAAATAAGAAAGCTGTCCGTTGCCACAGATTGAAGTAAAATTAAAAAGCAACTGGGATCTAAGGTGAATGATTATGGAGAACAAGAATCAGGACTCCAAGGAGAAGCTGCCACTAACCATGGGCCTAAAAAAGGAGCTACACCCAATAAATTTTCACCAAATTTACAATGTTTGTCCCATGTAACCTACACTGATCTCATTCTCCACTGGAGATTCTCTTTGTATTTTCTCAGAAGGCAGCAAGAACCATGGACAATCCAGTTCCACCAACAGGACCTGAGATAGTGATTTACACCCAGGCAGGAGATGAACCACCTCTAACTTATCATATAGAGCCCAAACAAAACCTTTGTGGAAGTGGTGAGATAAGCAAGAGAGTTACCTCCTCAACTAGTCAGATAACCTGTGAAAGTGTATGGAGACAGAAACGGTGGCTACCCAAAACAGTCCAAAGCAGTAATCCAGAGACTCTGATGATCTCAACAATAAAACAGACTTAACACCCACCAAAACTCAGGGAACTTTGTGGAAGAGGGGTCAGAAAGATTATAAGAGCCATGGTGGGGAGAATATCCAGAGACATTGCCCCCCTCAACAACAACAACAAACAACAGCAACATACACACGCACACACAAAAAAATTGGCTACTGCTTGTACAATTCATACCCCCCCTCCCATGGACTTTTCCAGCATTGCCACTGAGGAGGTTCCTCAGCATTTTGGAGGCAGGGAGGAGGGAAATGGGGGGTACCATCACAAGACTTGTTCACACAAGGCATCTAATTATGAACAATAAATATGTTTAAAATAATAGCAGAATATTCTATGTCCCTTCTTGTTACTAAGAATCCTCATCTTTGAAGCATAAGACCAACAGTTGTCTCTCTGCTGTACATCCTATCAGTTACTTCTGAGGTGTAATTAGTCTCTTAGGCATAGAGATTTCCCTTGAAAAGTAACTACCTTTGAGGGCTGGAGAGATGGCTCAGCGGTTAAAGCACTTGCCTCCAGTACCTAAGGCCCCAGGTTCAATTCCCCAGGACCCACAAAGTGGTGGCTCTGGTGCTCTCTCTCTCTTTCTCTCTCTCATCTCTCTCTCTTTCTCTCTCTCTCAATCTCTGTATCTCTGCTTGAAAAATGAATAAATAAAATAGCAAAAAGAAAAGTAACTACCTTTGAGATATTAACCATCAGCTGTTTTATTTAGTTTTGAAATATCCTTTAAAATTTTATTGAAATGTATTTTGGTGTCTCATTGCACAGAAAGGTGACTAATTAATAATAATGTGTTTTAAAATTCCAATGAGGAATCTATGGCAGTGAAAACCTCCAATGGCAAAGGATTTTCCCAACTTTCTAGAAGCCAAACCTCCTGTTTCCCTCCAGAAGGGCTTCTGGCTCTCCCTCAGCACCCCATGCTTTGCCGAGGATTGCCCACAGCTGTAATATTTCTTTGCCATCAGGAGCAGCAGTGGTCTAAGTCTCTGGCCTGGGATGGTGGTTTACAAAACCTCTATCCCAGTTTCGAAAATTGACATTGTGAGGTGTTTACAAGCAGTCCTGTTCTTGTCCGTCTTTCAAGGTCACAGGGACAAGCAATTTACACCTCAACTTTACATCACTCTTCATTGTTTTTAATCTATGGAACAATTCCTTGTATGTTATTTTTCTTCATTGATTTTTCCAATATGATTCAAGTTGAAACAATTTAAAATATTGTAGATCCCAACTTTTTTACAAATGCAGAAAACAGGGTTGTGTATATGGTTCTATGTTTGTAAATGCATGTGTTGGCATAGGAAATAGTCTAGTGTGTATTTATTTAAGAAAAATTTACATGTAATGTCGACTTTGGAATTATAATATCATGGACAAGTATAAATGGTTTGTATTTATTTTAAAGTTTTGATAACAAAAAAAAACTCTAAATAGAAAAAGAGAATTTTGAATACTCATACCTCAAAGAATAAATGTTTGAATAATAATAATAATAATAAATATATTTGAATAATAATAAATAAATGTTTGAATAGTGGATATGCTGATAGTCCTGCTTTGATCATCAGGCATATTTTCATGTATCACAATACCATATTGCACTCCATAATTATAACCAAACTTTGCTTATTAAACCTAAATTGTAAAAAAATGAAAAGCATGCACTTCTTTCGGAATTATTTTTGTAGATTTTAGGGGGCAAATTGCTTAATATATCTATATCAAGAACAACAAAATTTCTCTTAAAACAATACCACATGTTCTGAAAATAGTTTCTTGCACTAAATCTATAGTAGACAATAATATTGCACACCAATATCTAGAATTAATCCTTTCTTAGTATGATTTCACACTCTACTTGTGATGAAAATAAAAGAAAGCCTGTCCAAAAGATACCCTGTCAAACAGAGGTACACTGACTGAGAAACAAAGGACACTGGCAGTAAGAAAGGAAAGAAAATGAATTTCATGACTAAGTCAGTATACAAAATATTTCCTCTTGACATATAGTTTTACTTCTTTTAATCTCACAAATCAATTATGTATAGTTTAATATCTTCCAAGTTAACCAACCTTTGAATGGAAATTTTGATGTTAAAAAGATACAATTTCCAATGCTTAAAACTGTTCTTTATTTAAAGCTGAATAAAGAAAGGAGGGATGTGGATTGCAGCTTTCATTTTATTTGGCCAAAAGTACTTCTTAATAACAAGTCAGTTCTAGAAAGGCAAACACACATTAGCATTCCTTACATTCAGATCATCACAGCTAGATTTGAAAATAAATCAAAATACTTCCCTCATTTTTTGTCCCTACTGAAATAATGTCAGTAGGTGAGTTATTTGGCAGCACATTAAGCTGAGTATCAAATATGAAGTATAAACCTCTGTGATTTGAAGGAAAGAGAAAACAAGGTCATACATACCTGACTAGGATGGTCACCTGTAACTCAAAAGTAACTGTATTGTCTTTAACTTTCAATACGTGGATGTGAACATGGGAAAAGGGCTTTCCTAACAAAGGAACTGCCATAATCCCAAATTGGGCCACTGTTTCTTATGAAATAAAACTCAGGTAGCTAAGGAAGATTATGAGGCTCAGAAAGTAAAACATTCAAGAAGCCCTTCCTAAGGTTGTAAAAGCTGTGAGCATTTGTTAGGAAGAGGAGGTTCCTGTGGGACTTAATCACTGAAGCCCCAGTGATTCAGCTTCTGTGAGTTGTCAACCATACTCAGGAGGGTTTGTTTTTCTGTGGTTCAGCTGCCCCTGAGACACTCATATTACTAGAAATAACCTCAATGACTCTATTAGCTTGCCAAGATAGACTTGGGTTGAATCCTTTCATGGTTCTGTGGTCAGTGCTATGTTTGGAGAATAGATGTTTACTCACATCTCCCAAGGAGAAAACACACACCATCTCCTATTGCAGGATATGCATTCTGCAGGCTACTTTTCCTATACTTCAAAGTTCATACAATGGCAGGAGATGCCAGTGACACTATTTAGCACAATTCAGAGGCAACATTTGCATCATTCAGAAAACACCATCAGCTCTGGTGAAGCATTACTTGTTTGAAAAGCACTGGAATTTATTCATGACAGAAGGTTTGAGTGAAAGATTAATAGTGTCATAATTAATAGGGCTACGGGCAATGTTAATGGGATCTGTAACGTGGGTACAGGCAAGCAGGGACATCAACAATAAATGTGGTAAAAGACATAAAGGAAAGAACATCACCTTATTCTATAAGAGCAGAATCTCTGGATGTGAGCTTGTCTGATTAGAAATATAGAGGGGAACTGAAGGTAGATCACGAATAAGGCAGTCATTGAACTATGATTAAGAAAGAAGAATCTCCGTCTTTCTATTTTCCTGCTCTATGGCATTTGTGGTATCCCATTAGTCAAACCAAGCCTGGGATAAGTGAAGTATTTTAAATAGAAATGGCTTAAACACACACACACACACACACACACACACACACACACACACACACACACACAGCCTCGGTTT
This sequence comes from Zapus hudsonius, assembly GCA_004024765.1. NCBI lineage: Eukaryota > Metazoa > Chordata > Mammalia > Rodentia > Dipodidae > Zapus > Zapus hudsonius. The sequence continues at coordinate 8,257 of PVHP010000414.1, read as the reverse complement.
CAGAAATTACAAATGCCTAGAGTGTAATCCCTGCCATCACATCTGATTTCAACCTACCAATTTTTGTGGCATTACTAAACTAGGTTTGGAAAGAGAGGCTTACATCACACTCTGACAACCTGCTATAAGTTGGTTCCATTAAGCCTTACTGTTAAACAAAAAGAATCCCTGTCACCAAGGAGTCCAGGGGATATGCAATCCAAGAGGCATTTAAAGCAAGCAAGGGCAATGGTGGGAAAATAGGAGATAGTCAGACAGAAACCAACTACATAAAAATTGCTTAATATCCTCATAATTCACCCAGCCAGTGCCCAAACTTTATCTGGAGATCACTTCACAGTGTTTTATATGGGTCTATCTTTTAATGTAATGTTTGGGTAGAGAAATTCAGGAGTTTTATATATTTAGCTACCAATTCCCAAGAAAAGCTATTGCACCAAGTCTTAATTGAGGAAATGATCCAGACATGATGGCATATGTATTTGGGAATTTAGCTTATGGATAGGTTTGCAAAGTGAAAATACATCTCAAGTTCAGTAAGTGATGCTTTTATCTTTGGCTTTTTACAAATGGAATGATGTAGTTGTGATAAATTGTGATAAGGAGAGAAGAAAGGATTTGCTATTCTATTTCTTTTTTTAATATTTTATTTATTCATTTTCAAGCAGAAAGAGAGAGAGAGAGAGAGAGAGAGAGAGAGAGAGAGAGAGAGAGAGAGAGAGAGAGAGAGAGAGAGAGAGAACCAGGACCACCCCCTTGTGGGTCTGGCTTATGTGGGTCCTGGGGAATTGAACCCAGGGCCTTAGGCACTGGAGGCAAGTGCCTTAACTGCTGAGCCATCTCTCCAGCCCTTGCTATTCTATTTCTAAAAAAATGTTCAGAAAAAATGAGGGAAAACTCAGTCCTTTGTAAGTTATCTCCTTGGCAAACCTATTTGAAAATGAATTTAGACAATCAATATTCTAAATTTTAATTAAGCACTTTTTATAACAAATTTTTAAAAATTAAATGATCTTGAAATCTTTGTACATACAAGTTTTTCCTATGAAAATATCACAAATTAAAGAACTGTATTCATTGAATGTCTAGTAGATAATTAGTCTCTTTTTAAGAGTAATATATACTGAAAAGTTCATATGGCATCATTCTCATATTGATTGAAAAATGCCATTTAGAAAACAATATGTGGGCTGTTGTACAAAATTCTAAAGGGAAAATTTGCAGGATTTATCATTAAAAGGTATTTGAATTGGCGTTATACCCTCAGCCAAATGTGTAATCAGAAATATAAATGACTGGAGTTTGGAAAAGTTGGGAAAGTCAATTACTGTAGGAAATATTGCTCCAAGTCTCCCTCACCTCAATCTGGGATAGAGAGTTTTAAAGGATGTGATGCCAATATTTTTCTGTTCGTTTCTTGGCATTTTGGGGTAGAGGGATATGGTAATGATGTTAATCAAGAGATGCTTCATGGGGAATCTGAAATTGAGATGAGGGGTCTATCAGCCTGAGGCAGGAAAGGGCAAGAGAGATGACGGGAATAGAAGCAAGCTTTATTTCCACCAACAGTAGGAGCAAAATGCATGAATATTATTCATGGGTCAGAGAGGGAATTGGAAATAATTGGCTCGAGCCCTCCTAAGTCCTGCCTAAGGCACAGATATAAGGCTTCTATGACCTCAATAGAGAAGATGGACTTTCAGATGCCTAAGGACCAAGAGTAGAAATATAAGGGACCAGATGGACAAAGCACAAACACCATGTGCATCTAGGAAAGGACAGTTCAAGGTCACAAAATAACCAGCAAAAGAGAAAGAACACAAAATCTCTATAAGCAGTAGAAATACTTGGTATTGAAACAGGACAGAACTTGGCAAGTGAAATGTTTCATAATTCCTGTTATTTTCCTCAAAGTCTTGTACAATCAAATAACAGAGAGGATATGGAACATTCTCTTTCAGTATGTAGAATTCAGCTTCACCGCTTCCAAATAGAGACTTCTTGAGCATAAATCAAGTATAAAGTAGCAAAGAAATCTTGAGACTTTACTGCTGTTTGAACGGAAAATATCAACACCTTTATGTCCAAATTAAGGATACAAACTGTGCATGTCAATATAAAATGTTACAAACACCAAAATTTTGACTGACATGCTCAAAAACTCCAATATTTGAAGATTGATCAGCCACAGTCAATAAAGTAACCTCAGCGTGCAGGTTTTACTAAAAGTGAGTGTCTAAAAGAAATAAAAACACATAGCACAATGGGAAGGAGAGAGACTTTTATATGATTGTGTTTGTATCAAGAAAACAGCAGTCAAGCATCACCTAATAATGGGTATCATTCTAAGGAAACATCTTTAGGCAATTTCCTAGATTCACCAGCATCCTAGCACGTTCCCAATTCTTGATGATGTAAATCACTCTCTTACCATGGTGACAAGATGCATTCAAGGATGCTGCCAGGTGTATATGATGGTTTACAATGCTCTTTATTTTTTTAATAAGCAAAAGGAAGATGCACCAACATTTTTATTTAAAAAACATAGACTCATAGGATCAACATGCATTGCTATTATCAGGTATTATGTACTAAACATAGTTGTATGCACGTAAATTTCTTATTACTAAAGCTCAGAAGGGTTCTTCACACAACTGCCGCCAAAGACATTCATGTCATGCATTGTACTGCAATGTTTTGACAGTTACATTGTCACCAGGCAACCGGGATGTTTGAGAACCTTTACAGGTTTTGAAATCACTGTCACATATATCACCTGTTGCTCTCTGAAATTTCATTTCTGCAGCTTGTCACTATCGTTATATTTGTTAAATATATCATTGCTTGAATTTAAATGTAACTTCTATAAAAATAGGAAAACACAAGGAAAAATAGAATAAGGAAAATTGAAAAGTTGAGATAATATCATTATAGTAACTTCACAGAAAAGGGAATATTAATGTACATTAAGTGCGTTAAGTATTTGAAGGCAATTCCATCACTACAAAGAAGGCAGAGCATGAAAAACAGTGTGCTCATGGGGTCTTTGTTAATGTAGCTCTAGAACACTGCTTGGAATTAGTTTGGAAAACTGATTTAGTCATATTTCAGTTTAAGCACTCTACAAAGTGGAGTACAGAGTTCTGGGGACTTCTCTCACAAATTAGTCACACAAAGATTCCATACCCACATGGTCAAATCTCAGGAAAAATAATCTTGCCATATTATTTACAGCAACATAACTGAAATGATAATTAGAAATAGTACTAAGTTTGAGATATTAGTAATCCTTAGAGAAGAAAATTTTTGAAACTGTGCAAGACTGGAAAATAAGTAAAATTCTAGCCTCCAGGACCTTACAACATCACTTCATCTGGTGGTAGGGCATTGAAAGACATAATCATATTACAGTGACTATATCATGATTGGCCTTGAAACAAACAATTGAACTCTATAAAATGGGGAGAATTTGGACACAGAGAAGGGAAGGAAGAAAATTGATGTGAAGATTGGAAAGATAGCCATATGTTGAGAATGGTCAGGAGAAAATTCTTCCCTCACAGAAAATCCACCCCTGCTAACACGACTGTGGTCCTAGACTATGGGCATCTGGAACCATGAGTTTCTGATGGTTCAGCCACCAGAATGGAGAGGGGAGGCACTTTGTTATGGTGGCCTGAGAAATCCAGCAGAGTAGGTAATTAGTGTTCATTTTATCATTATTTTTATATTGTGTTCTCATATTCATTTTTATAGAAAGTCAATATATTTTAATAGAAATTGAAAAAAATATAATGTTTATACGTGAGATGACTAGTTTCTTTTGTCAACTTGACCTTGACATGCCCAGATATTTGTAAAGTTTATATTGTAAGGGTATCTCTACATATTTCTGATTAACATTTGAGTCAGTAGTCTAAACTCCACCTTTAAAAATGGTGAGTTGCTACTCCATTGGGGCAAAGTAACAGAATGCAAAGGTCATGATAATGTTGTCAAATGAAGGTTTTTGGATGAGCAATGGCTAAAATTCAAATCAAAGTCAATCATGTGATAAACCCATGTGATGTGTGGCAGCACTCACATGTGTTGCACCACATGACTTCACTGCAGCCTTGTTTCTGAACACACAACTTGCACAATTTGCAATGGTAATACAATGCCAATGACACTATCCAAAACATTTCTAGGAGATAGGACTACTGTAGGTAATGAATCGCAGTGTTCTCACAGTCCCTACAGTTACATAAACATGATTTAATTATAAAAAACAAAAACTTGTAATAATTTACTACCACCATTCCTCAGCCTGGAAGTAACAAATTCATCTTTGAGTTGTATGTTATTATAAAGTTTGATTTTAAAAATTGCTTATGACGTGCTGATCTGTGTTTCTAATCAGCTCGCAAGCTTCATCACCAGGCTCAATATAATGGAGAAAAAACAGATGGACTTTGGTAGATCAGTAAATGAGCTAAAGGCAACCCAGCAATCAGAGGAGCTCAAGAATCAGCTGGCTAAACTAAATGAAGACATAATCAAATACAAGGATGAGTACAAGGAAGCTTTAAATAAGACAACATTTGAAATGAAAAAGCAACTCAACAAAGAGATGGAGACCATGCAAAAAGCTCTATTGGAAAACCAAAATCAAATGGAGATATTTAAAACATATCTAGAATCCCTCAACACCGGAGTAAATAACCTGGAAGATAGAAACTCAGATGTGGAAAACAAAGCAGAAGAAAGAGATTGGGATAACAAAAACCTAGATAAGTTCAAAAAAGCATGTGAACAAAATATGAGGAAATTATGATACACTTTTAAACAACCAAACCTCCGGATCATGGGAATACCAGAGGGAGAAGATACCTAGGCCAAAGGCATAGAGAACATATCCAAAATATTATTGAGGAAAATTTACCTATTCTAACAAAACAGAATCCCATCTGGATAAAAGAAGCACACAGAACACCGAACAGGCAGGACCAAAGACAAAACTCTCCAAGACACAATGTAGTTAAAACCCTAAACAGTGAAATCAGGAAGAGGGTTCTAAAAGCAGCAAGAGCAAAACAACAAATCACATAAAAAGGAAAACCAGTGTTACCAGACTTCTCCACGGAAACCATGAAAGAGAGAAGGGTGTGACTATTGTGTCCAACTTCTGGATGGCTCTGGGGATTGGTTGCTTGGCACGTCCTTGCAGAAGCTGGACACAATAATCAAGCCTATAGAAGACAAAATAACAAGAGAGGCATCAAATGTCATTAACCCTACTCTATGGCCAGGATTGAGTAAAGCCATGGAAAATGATCTTCCAAGCTAATGAAAAAAAAAAAAAAGGTGTTGCTACACTAATATCTGACAAAATTGGCTTCAAACCAAAATCAATTCAAAAGGATAATCAAAAGACACTTCTTACCATGGGAAAAATCCAACCAGAGAATATCACCATCATAAACATGAATTTTTGGATTGGTATTAAGGGAAATTTTCCAAAATACAAGAGGTTATAATTTTTTTATCTCACTTAACAGTTTCACAGGTCTGTATATGGCCTTTAGTGAGATCCCAAGATGTACACCAGGATATAGACTTATTTTACCTAACAAACCTCCACTCACACAGGGAATATGAATCTCCAGTCAATTGCATTAGCTGCCCAAAGTCTACCAGATGAGAATGTTAACTTCAAATGATCTAGGCTGGAAAATAATTCATTATTTCAAAACTTCATGATGGATAGCTTGGGAACACTTATGTACCTAATGTTGAAGTAACCTGCTGATAAACACTTCTGTGTATGTGGCCATCATTCTGTATTTTAACTTTAAATACTTTTTTTACTTAAAGCAAAGTTGGCATGAAAACAGTTTAGATTGAGTGTATTTTCCTCTAAAGAAAGCTTAAAAAAATCCATTTAATTGTGCCATTTCAATTTCCTATTATTGAAACTTAAATAACGATAGGTGTTTAAGCAATTTACAATTACTATTAACACAAGCAACTCATTATTTCAAATGTAATCAATGCCACTATTAGTGTACGTAAACAGAATGTCTCTCAGTGTGAATAATGACACTAATGCACACCATCAATCAGCTTTTCTTTTTGTGTTTTTTTTTGTATTCATGCACTATATATACTATCTACATGTATGCACACTTTCCACTTAAAACATTTATCCTTCTCATTCTTTTTTCTGTTTTTATAAACATAAAGTTAAAACACATCGTAGATTTGGGTGAATTCAAACTAGATACAATGATATAAATTACCCTAATTTTGCATTGAAACCTATTGACTAAAGATGGCTTGAAATTGTGTAAGAAGTCTAATTTTAAATTCTCACTTGCTATTATTAGTCTTTTGCTTTTTGTTCATTTTCACTTTTTAATTTATATACATATATTTTACATAGGTTATACTCTTGTATCCCCCCAACTCCAGTCACCATTTCCTTGAGAGCCCTGTTTAGTAGGGTAATTAGGGCATCACTGTGGGGTAAATAGAACCTCTGTTAGGTTCCAGGGGAGAGGAAGAACTATACCTCAGGAGATTTCTACACACCCCATGGCTCTTAAAATCTTCCTTCTCCTTTCTCTACAAGAATGCCTGAGCCTTGGGTGTGTTAGCAGTTTGCTTTTAGTGCTGAGTTCTCTGTAGCCTTCATATATCCATTATGATGTGTTTTAGTTCTTTTTCCTGTTTTGCTATCTTCCTGGAGGTGGTTGTCAGGTCAGCATTGGGAGCAAAATTTGTGCTGCTTCTTCCTCTCAGGTTTCTCTTGACTCCTGGTAAATGTGGTTGAGGTGACACTTCTCACGGTGAGAAGTCAGCTATCTTGTTTAATTGGTGGATCTTGAATCCCCATGGTATTCTCTGCCATCTGTAAAATAAAACAGATTCTCCAACCATGAGTGAGAGCCTCTTGGAATAAGGAGGGTATGCCTATAAATTTGGAGACATTTTGATGAGAATACCCACAAAACCTGTCCATAAAACAATGAGGTTTCTCTCTGGGGATTCTGAGTTTCCTGCCTGTGGGGTGATGACTAGGTTTCCAGCACTAGTTATGAGCTCTCTTCCTGGAGGGCAGAGAGTTAGCCACATGGGCTATGCACCACTATTGCACAAGTATTTGCTTCTTTTCCTTCTGGTGGGTTAAATTTTGCAGGGTCTCCTGCTTATGTGTGCTTTTGGTGACCATTATCAAATAATAGCCCCCATAGCACTTTCCAGCACCATGAAGGTTTCTAAGGAGAGGACTGGCTGTCCTCTTAGCTCCCAAGTGGTCTCTTGGTGTCCTGGGGTGGCAGCCTGTGCTGTCTTTAGCAATAAGGTTTTATGTTTTAGCTCTGCTGGGTAACCAAGTGCTTAGCAATGACCTACATTGTTTTGGGGACCTCACACATCTCCCAGGCCAACTGTTCACTGTGGGGGGTAACCCATTCTGGTCCTGGGATTCACAAACCAGAGTCAGTAATGTTAGGATTAAGTTTTCTCCACCTTCTACTTTGTTTATAGCTGTGGTCCACCTCCCTTAATTGAGGGTTTTATCTTTTATACTGGTATCCCATCCTGGAGGGCAGTTCCTAATGTAATTGTTCTAATGTAATTGCTGTTATTTGCAGATTCTAGATATTAGGACTCCTTTGGAAGTATAGCTGGGTGAGACTTTCTCCCAACCTTTGTGTTGTTATGGTGTGCCTGTAAGATAGCTTTTGAGATGCATGAGATCCCACTGGTTGAATGTTTAATATTCCTGAGCTACTATAAGTTAAGTATTCCTTTCCCACTTCTAAATCTTGGAATACCCACCCTATTTTTTTCTTCCAGTCATTTTAGAGATTCCGGGCTTATATTAAGGTTCTTAATCCATTTGGATTTGATGTTTGTGAAGGGTGAAAGAAGTGGATGTAGATACATTTTTATACACATGATTATCCAATTTCTCTAGCACTATCTGTTGAAATGCTTTCTTTTCTCTAGTGTGCATTGTTGGCTCCATTAATGAAAATGAGGTAGCTATAGTTGTATGAAATAAGGTCTGAATCCTCTGTTCTCTTCCATTGATATATATGTCTGGTATTATGCAGGATTCCATGGCTGTAATGAAGTAAATTTCTTCTCACAATATAATCACTCAGGTAGACAGAAACCTCTTTACATGAAGCAGACATAAAACAATGCATTAAAGTAAGTTATATGTATTATTCTTTATCAATTTAATAAATGATGATAATTTATTTTA